>CANXYI012252637.1:0-10310 GCA_948208565.1 Hura crepitans | reverse complement strand
GAATTAAAAAATCGAATTCGCGACCTCAAACTTTTCAAGAATAATTTTTACTACTAATACCACCTAAATATAATGTATATTTATGTGTTTTTAATTTTTTTATTTGAAGATAATAATTTATTGAATGAATCAGACCGGTCTAATTTAAAAAATATTGATTTTTTTATTCAAATCAACCAAATTTTGAAAAAACCGATTTTTATCCGGTTCAACCGTCCGGTTTTTTATCAGGTTTAACCGTTTTTTGCCGGTTTTTTAACATTCCGGGTTTTATGCTCTAACCGGACCGGATTGACCACCCGGTATCGGTTGAAACGGTTCGACCGGCCGGTCCGGTCCGGTTTTCAAAACAATTTTGGCAAGTTGGGGAATTTGAAAGCGGTGCATATGGGGTCGCTTTCATCCCTAAAGATTCCTTTTAGGGCAGGGGCCCTTTGGAGTTTGAAATCTTCAGCATTTCTTACATCACTTGAGAAGATAAAACAAATTTCGTTTATTGAAATTAAACCATATTCTTTTTTTTTCTCGTGTTTTATTATTTTATAAGAAAAATTTAAATCTTTAAGAATCACTTATAGTTTAAACATTTTTAAAATTTAAATTTTAATAATGTAATTATAAAGTGGAAAATCTTTAAGAAAGCTTGATTAAGTTCATTTTTACAACGATATAATTTTCAGGATAGGTGAGACTCAGTATATATAGGGCTTAAGCTCTCAAATCCCCACACAATGAGACTAGCGCGCGCTCGTATAGTATGATTGTAAAATTGGACTAGCGAATTGTAATCATTTGAGTAAGATAGGCCCTATTGAAAAAAAAAAAAAAGAAAAAGAATAAGACAGGCCCAAGGTTCAAAGCCTTTTCCTATTTCTGATTCATGCCCTTCAAAGTCCTACTACACAAAGGCTTAGTCCACTTGAGTAGATAATCAAGGACCTTAAAATGGTCAATTGCTTGGTTTTTCAACGTGTTAATTACACTTATAGTTACTAAACTTTATCATATTACATTTCGATTATAAAATTATTTTCGTAATGTAAATATAACTCTACTTTTAACTTAATTCATCTAAAATTACAATGGCAAAAAAAACAAAAATTTAGTGTCCGGTTATGGACATGAAACTGCATATTATTAAAAAATATATTATTGGTCAAATATATATGTGGCTTTTTGAACTTGTCATTATCTATTATTTAGCCTTTTGAATTAATTGAGAGACCATTTAGCTTCGTTACGGCTTAACTCCACACATATCATGTTTATTTTGAAAACAATGGGCGAAGTTGTAAGGTGCTAAATAGTAATAAAAATAGAGAGTTTAGAGGGGCTAAGTAGTTTTTCCATTAATTTCTGAAACCAAATAATAATGAAAATCAACAATTCAGGGAAATTAAGTAGTCTTTTGATTAAGTAAGAGGGTTAATCACCGAGATGAATAAATTCAAAAGACCTATATTATTTAATCAAATATACATACGATATATTTGAAAAATGGTTGAAAATATGCATCTAAAATTCTTTTTTGATATATTTTATACTTTGGTGTAATATTATATTAGCAATTTGGTACCTAATTTTCAAGTAATGAATTTTAAATATTCTCTTAAAAAATCCTTTTGATATATTTCATATTTCTGTGTAATATCATGTCAGAAATCTAGTACTAAATTTTTATTTTTTGATCATTGTAATTTGAAATAAAAAAAATTTAAAATTGACTTATTTTTATATTATAAAAAAAGTTTTTATGGCTAATTTATTAATAATGACAAAATTTAGTGACTGTAAAAGCAATTAATCCCCTTTCGAGCCTAGTATAAATGAACTAAAAAGAATTGATCGTAAAGAAGAATAATTAAATAAAGTAACTAAAAATTGAGGGATAAAATGGGATGGTATGAATTTTTTTTTTATTAGAGATTAAATTTGATTTTTAAATATGGAGTAATTTTAATATTTGAGAGTAAGTATATTGCTCCATTTATATATTTATTTACTACTAATTTAAATTATTCATATTAATGAATTTAGATACTGAATAATTAAAAAAATAATTAAATAAAAAAGCTAATATAAAGGAAATACCAAAATAATTTTTTCTCACATAATAAACACATCTATTAATTAGCCAAAAACGATAAGAGATGGTATAGCCGTATAGGCTAGTTATTTATTTATATAGGATTTATTATAATATTATCAGCCCAAGTTTCATATCAAGCCTTAGAATCAACATGATATATCTCCGGAGTTATCAGCCACAAGCACGGTGCTACCCTGCAAATTCTTGTATGAGTACCGATGAGCCAAGAAAACATAGACAAACATATTAACTGTGGTTATGGCTGCAAGAAGCCAATAAAAATTGTCCAATCGGCTACTGTTCAAGTCATTACCAAACCAACCCTTGCTATTCTTCCTTGTTACATGATCCACAACTGTAATCAGCAGACTGCTAAGGAAATTTGCAGCCCCAATTACACTAAGGTAAAACGCAATTCCTAAGCTCCTCATGGAATCAGGATCTTGGTCGTAGAAGTATTCTTGAAGTCCTACCAGTGTAAATCCATCTCCTATACCAATTATGATGAACTGTGGAGCCAACCAAAATATACTCATTGAAAATGAACCTTTTACTCCTTCCTTTTCAATAATCCTTAGTCTCTTTCTTTCAACCAAAGCTGAAATTACCATTGTGATGATTGAGAACACCATTCCAATGCCGATCCTTTGAAGAATTTTGATGCCTCGTTCATTTCCGTTCACCTTTCTTAACACTGGTACCAGGATTTTCTCGTAGATGGTGACGGACATTATCATTGAAAGAGCAGAAAGTGCATAAATTGAGGCTGGAGGAATAACAAATTTATTTGCCATGTTTCGATTCAGCACGGTTCCTTGCTTGATGAAGAACGTGGAAGCTTGTGCAGCACAAATTCCAAACGGTAAGGTAGATAGCCATATCGGGATCATGTTAATAATAAGCTTCATCTTCTCTACCTGAGTCACTGTTGCAAGTCTCCAGGGGCTGTGCTTGTCAGCTGAATTTTCTGTGTTTTTCATGATTGCTGCTCTATCAAGAAACCTGCGATTGAATGAAAACGAACATATTAAATTTTATGCAATAAATTGCTTGAAGTAGTGTAGGACTATTTTTGCGTTGTTCTATGATAAGTACTTGAGCTTGCTTGTATGGCAGAGAAGTCTGGCCGTGTCCTTGTGAGACTTGGGGAAATGACACAATTGAGCAGGATTGGTAGGATATGGAAGGTTTCTTTTTCTTAAGGCAGAAACAAGAACCTGCAACATTGTGGTTAAGGGGCTGCCTGAAGGAGACCTGTACCTATAAAATGGCCTTCCAATTATGAAGATAGCTAGTGATAAAGACATAACAAGTGTGAGAATGATATCAGCAGCGACCCAGCTGACATGATCTTGAACATAAACAATGAGTGTAACACCGAGGAGGAGTCCACAGCAAAGTCCCAAGTTCCACCAGTTGAAAAACGACATCTTTTTCTTTCTTTCTTCGCTGTGGTCATCCTCAAATTGGTCAGCTCCGAAGCTCTCCAAGGATGGCTTATGTCCTCCAGTTCCAATGGAGATTAGGTAAATGGCAACGAAGAAAACAACTTCATGATTCTTGTTCGTTTCATCACCTGGCTTCAAACTTGGAACAAATTCGGACATTGTCAATAGAATCAAGCCCTGTGTATTTCCGACAATTGAATAAGATTATAGAAAATAATTTTTTTTTGAAAAATGGTTTAATTTAGAAAGTTATAAAGTACGCACCACAAGATAAATAACGGAAGAGACAAAAACAGTGGAGAATCGGCCCAAGTAAGCATCAGCAACAAAACCTCCAAGTAGAGGCATTAAAGTAGTGACACCAGACCAGTAGTTTACACTCCTCGCAGCTGTCTTCAAGTCTTGATGTATCACTTTCGTCAGATAAATAATTAAGCTCGTCGCTATTCCAAAGTAACTCAGTCTCTCACAGAATTCAATTGCTGCCAAATTATTCATAACCGCATCTTAATCATTAATGATTAAATGAAAGAAACAGATAGAAACAGCTTCTAAAATTTAACATTTGTATCTACAGCTTCTCGTGGGGAATCCATGCTTTCCCCACATGATTTTGTTCTTGCATAGAAAAAAAACCTATGCACCAAGACAATCCTGACCCACAAATTAGAATTGGTTTTGTACATGCGCTTACTCATGCAAATGTAAACAAGAAAATATATCGATACAAAAAAATTTTATTTAGATTTGATGCATAAAAAAATTTATGCATGATAAATTAATAGAATTAATTAAAATATAATTCTATTTTTGTTTAGCAATCAATCTTTTAATAAATTTTGTTTATTTGTCAACATCATGTTAATTAAATGATGCATGAGTTCTCTCATATATCAAATATAAAGAGAAATTTTTTGTATTATATATAAATTCTACAGAGTATACACACTTAAATCAAAGAAAGAGGTAGAAAAACTTAATAAAATTTGATATTTGTAGAGCTTCTCAACGGGAATCCTTGCTTTCCACACATAATTTTGTTCTTGCCAAACCCGATGCATAAAAAATGTTATGCACTAAGCCAATTCCGATTCCCATGAACTAGAATTGGTTTTGTACATGAGCCTACTTATGCAAATCTAAGCAAGAAAATATATGGATATGATAAATTCTTATTTAGATCCAATTCATGACAGAATCTATGCATGACAAATCAATAAAATTAGTTAAACAAATGTAATCCCTTTCTGTTTAGTAAATGATTTTTTAATTAATTTTATTAATTTGATGCATAAGTTTTTTCGTAAAATTAAATTTAAAGAGAAATTTCCTGTATTATATATAAATTTTACGAGGAATACATATATTATATATTGGTATTATTTTTTACCTATGATAAAGAGGGAAGCTTTCCAAGCACCGGTGGTAGCTCGGAGAGGAAGCCTTCCTTTATGATCAACGGAAGAATCACGAACCCATTTCTTTTCCTCGACTTCTCTTATTTCTGTTTTCTTTTGTAGCTCCATTTTTAACTACCCAAGTTTCTCTATAACAGTGAAAGCAATGAGTACAAGGACTTGGAATATTTCCTACAAGCGTGGATATGTAGCTTTACTACGGACATCTTATATACTGCAAAGGGAGAGGAGTATTTGTTTCGTTTATTCAGTAGAAAATTATGGAATTTTAAAAAAATATTTATTGGTTAATATGAGTTTCAACCAATTGCAAAACATGTAATATTTGCTTTCTACTAAAAAAAAAAAAGAAAAGTTCGATGTCATTTTCGGTCCTTGGAAGGGAATGGCATCCATGGGAACGAATTCTCCTTCCCCTCCCGGGACCAATACGAAGCCCCATTATTACACGTATTCATTCCACTACTACAATTTCTGGTATATTTTCTTGACATATGATAGTTATGCTTAAAATCTCACTCTCTTTCTCTAATTTATATTTATGCCTTTCGTTGCTTTGCCTCCTCATGAAATAAAATTATTAAACAAAGGACCTATGCAAAAAAGAACTTCAAAAATTCGAGTAGATGGGAACTGCACCAGTTACATAAACAATGTCTTGCAACATACGTGGGTTATTTTTGTATTTTTTCTTATTTGTCTGGTTCTCTTAGCTAGGCATGGCCAAGGGCTGATTTTGGCTCTAAACCGCTTCAAAATCAGATCGGTCAAAATCAGTCCTAAACAATTTAAATTCTAAACCTTCATTAAACTGAAACATAGTCTTTAAATTTAAGGTTTGATTCAAATTCTATATTTTATTGAACCTAACCTTGCAGTTTCAATTTCAATGCTGAATTGTAGGTTTCAAATCATATTTTTGAAGGACTTTTTTAAAAAAAAATAAATTTTTTTTTTTTGTAAAAGTGAGATAATTACATATGTTTTGATTACTGTAAATGCTAATAAAAATATATAAACATAAAATTAATTTAGAACTTTTTCTTGTTAATTTAAGTATTCAGGATAATTTGAAATCATTTTTTAATTTTTAATTTATAAAATAATTAAATTAATAAAAAAATTATACTATATAAGTTAAATTTTACATCTTAAAATAAATTATTTCATAAAATGTAAATGATGGTTTATAAATTGTCATATTAATATTTGGTTAATATTCAAAATATTATTGAACTTGAATAGATAATTCACGAATCGGATTTAGCGGTTAGCGAGTCATGATCATATCTACTTTTAGCTTAAGGCATAAGATGATTTTTTTTATATGGTTTAAGAAAGAGTTTTCAAAAAAAAAAAAATTCTAACTGGTGTAATCAGTAATGTAATAGAATGCTAACAATATTTAATTGCAATAAAGTAAATAAAAAACCTCGAAATTCACAAGCAAACATTTAGAATTGGACACATTAGATTATTTATTTTAGATAGAATTATTATATTTAGTGACGAATCGAGGCGGCCAGGGCTAGCTTAGGGTAAAGGGGTCAGTTTGTAGGTAGGTTTACGGGCCAAGTGTTAAGCTGTTGGGTTCGGAGATTGGCCAATTGAGATAATAACAAGTCGAAAACAAGCAACAGAGGGATAAAATGGACATTTTCTAATTAATATTATTTATTAATATTTTGGGGTGTGATGGGTGAAACATTCTCATATTTTCTCCTGCTAGAGGGGAAGATGCTCCTTAAGCTCTTTAAAAAGGGACCATGGTGTTCGCTTTCTACCATCCCGGGACTCAGTGTCAGGACGGGGCCTAAGTGAGCTCTTTAGGCAATTAGGCGACGGGCATTATACTCTCATGAGATGGGAGAGATGTCTTTACAAGTAAGAAACCTCATGGACACTATGGGGCCGAGGAGCCCATAGTGCGTGCTCCTACGAGACGTCAGGTTATACCATAGGCGGCCCTTCGCGATACGCTATCAAGGATCAGATAGAGTATTGGCTTGGTCCGATCATACTCTAATGCGTTAGTTGATGCTACTCGATATAAATATTTAGTTGATGTTTGAGTTGGCTGGCCTTGGCTTGAGGAAAGCTTTGGCACCATATGGGGCTAATAGCATGCCAAGAATTAGCCCCGTGATAGTTGGTATTAGAGCATCGATTACTGATTCCTCACTTGAGTTTGCTCGATGCCAATCGTCCCTAATAAAGTATAATTGGCTATTATTAAGGCAATACAATAACCATAATTGCCCTAGAGTTAGGGCAAGGGAAATTTTGACTTGTGATAATAAAGGCATAATAGATATCGAGTGATGGCACCCCGGTATGGTGAGTCCATGCACATTGTGTCATTCCATCACTCCTTGGGAGTTACATTATTTATGGATGGTCAGTTGGGCCATTTGCTAATAATCAATTAGCGAGAAAATTATGCCATGGTGTGCGAGGGCACATGCAATGTGAAGGCACATATAGCTTACGGGCAAAGGCCAAGAAAGGGAATTCCATCTATTTAGTTCGAAGCATATGTTACGATACAATCGGTGTAAAACGACAGATAAGTATTCCATGCTAACACCAATCAAGTATCTTTTGGGCTAGCTATGGTCGAAGTAAGTTATTGAGGAGTAGCTTATTTTTTACAATTAATAGCATTATAAAGGTAACATATGGGACCTGGTTGTAAGATAAAATACTTAGGTTCATAGGGTGATTTCCCATAGGTACCAATTTCATGTGTAAGGGGACATTCATGGAAGTTTTAGTGTGGGGTGATTGCCAACTTGAACAACTATGTGTCGATTTCGTGCACTAGGTGACATTCATGTGTGTTTTAGTGTGGTGTGATTCCCAACTTGGACATCGGAGTATGCCATAAAAAACTTAAGTTAGATTTAGCAATAGGGTGATCCCTAAGATTGCTAATAATTGAGTGAATATGCAAATTGGTGGATCTTCAACTTGGAATGATTCCTAAGTGATCATATTGTTCTATAGATAAGTCGATATCGTGCTATTATGGTGATGAAATTCTCAATTCGGGCCAAATATTATGCATAGAGACACACATACTTGTGTTTCATAAAAGGGTGATGTCCTATTCTTCATGTAATCATACGTATCCCATAAGACATTGGTTGGCGAAAACTAATAAAATTTTATAAGAAGGCATAGCCTCTGAGACAGTGGTCAGCAAAGATTATATATTCTTTGCCATCTATAACTCACGGTGTATCGTGAGTAAATCTCCTAATGTGGAAAGATAAACAAATATGAAAAATTAGGATTGCTTGAGGTAGCGAAGCCTCAGAGAAGATTTGCCACAAGATCTAATAAGTCCTTGTGAGGATCATTAGTTGTCAACCAATGAGATTACAATAAAAAGATGAAATGTGTAATCATATTAATGTCCCGATAAGACATATGTGCAGAAAAGCTTAAAGATGCTAGTAAACCCAATGTGTGGCATTAAGTATTATGCTACCTACGTAAGGAAATTACAGTGGCAATTAGGAAAGGGACATGGGAACCCCAAGGATATCAATGTGCAATCTAAGATATTAACATCAAAAGAATATAGGATATGTAACCAAAAGGGCTATTCAACTGTGTCGACCAACGAATGGATAGTTAGTTTACTTTGTTGGTTCATTAAGTAAAAATCAAGTGGTTTGGTTGTTGAGATAATCATATTGTGGCATATTTCTCAAATCCATGCATGGTAATCACGTGATAAACAATTAAGTACCTAATTGTATGAAAGTGTTGTGACTGTGGTAGTCACATGTTATTCTTATAAAGCTGTGGTAGCCTACTTTTAATGTTGCGACAATGGGTGCTACTTTAAAGCTTTGCCTAATAGGGAAATCCTTAAGTATTTTTGTTTAATCTTGCTAGGAAGTAAGCAATTGGAAGTCATCTGAAAGTGAGATTCAGGCACAAAATTGCATGATCAAAGATAAACATGAAATAAGTGAAGAAGTTGGTCTTTGGGGTCGACTTACTTGCGACATGTGTAGTGTAAAGAAGTAGACTCTCAAAGACAACTTGGTGGAGATAGGTTGCAGTCCCATTCCAAGTACCACTGTTTCAAAAAGTGGTTGCTCTATTGAAGGATCAAGCAAAGGGACCCTCATTTATTGTCAAACCATAATACAAAAGATTGGAAATCATAGTGATATCTATAGCAATGAAGCCAATTCAAGTATGAGCAAATGGTCTGTGTGATCACGTGAGGTAAGCAACAATAGAAAAGTGTAATCTTATCCTTACTCTTATTAAGTAAATTATGTTATTGATGTTCTAGTTATTAAATGTTATGCAAAAAATACACAAAAATATTTTTTTTTGGCTATTTTGGTTGTTTGTTATCTTACGAGGTACAAATGAAATGAAGCTATGACGCATTACAAAAGGAAGCAAAACCTCCGAGAAAAAAGTGTCCCACCTATAGTGGGTGAAGTATAGCTTCCAACATCTCAATTAACCAAAAGCTTTAATGTACATATCAAGCTTTTCTTTAGTAGTCGATGGGGTCGTCAACTGTCTAAGTGGGGGAGAGCACACCATCGATATATGGCCATATTATGAAGAAATATGGCATATCAATATGAAAATATATAAAGAATACATATGAAGTCTTACATTAAGATTTGTCAAAGATAAGGTCAATTCCATATTCCACAAGGGCGGACTTATGATCCTGTGAGCAAGCATTGGGTGAGGGAATATATCCTAATAAGAACGTGAAGACAAGATATAACAAAGAAGAAGATACAAGAGAGTTCTTATGAACCGAGACCAAATATTTGCAACAACAACTCCAACACCATAAAAAAAATTTTAAGTAGTGGTAGAAGATTGAAGGCATCACAAGTTCAAAAATCAATGCAGTTTCCCACAATAGTGTTGTTGGATCATTGATGAGGACATCAATTGCCTAAGTAAGGGAGAATGTAAGAGGGTTAGTTTGTCGATAGGTTTACGGGCCAAGTTTTAAGCCATTGGGCTCAAAGATTAGCCAATTGGGGCAATAGCAAGCTGAAAGCAAGCAAATGAGGGAAAAATGAACATTTCCTAAGTAATATTATTTATTAATATTTTAGGGGTGTAATAGGTGGAACATTCTTATGTTTCCTTTTATCAGAGGGGAAGAAGCTCCTTAAGTTCTTTAAAGGGGGGACCATGGTGTTGGTTCTACATCACTCTAGGGCTTAGTGCCAAGATTAGGCCTAAGTGAGCTCCCTAGGCAACTAGGCGATAGGCATTTTACTCTCGTGAGATTGGATAGATGTCTTCATAAGGAAGGAGCCTCGTGGGCAATATGAGGCTGAGGAGCCCATAGTG
>CANXYI012252629.1:0-12251 GCA_948208565.1 Hura crepitans | reverse complement strand
AAAATTCATCCAAACAGAAATTTTTTATTTAATCTCTCATTATTGCCCAAAGCTCGGGTGAATTATTCTCGAGTTTTTGGATTTTGGCATCATCTTCTCGCATCGTGTTTTTCCATTTGGTGTGTTCTTTTTGCAATGATTAATTGTGTGCATTGTGATACCTTTTCCTAATGCAGTGACAATTGCGGCAATCATTTGATTTCCATAGTTAAAGGGAATCCAAATTCTACAATCATATAACATCCTTTATGAATTTGCTGTCGATGCAGAGATGGAGCATTGGCGGTGCACTACTGGACCAAGAAGCCTACAGAACTAGAGAAGGTTTGCTTTGTGAAAGTTTGTAATAGGTCATACAGAAATATTGTCAAAAAGTTTTCCCTGGGAACAATAGGCGAGAAATCTAGATAGGCGAAAGATTATATACACTTTGCAAATAGTTGATATTGTCACTGTGGTAGGCGGCATAGTTTACCATGCTTTTGCTACGTTTTCTTCTGTTGATTTTGCTGTGTGTTAATAGACAGTGTGTGATATCTTTTTCATCTGCATTATTTCAGACAGATGCATCACCTCAGTGCTGCTAGTTTTAGTATGAGATCAAGGTTTATGTTTTTTTTATTGTAATTATTAATATCGTTGCATGGTTCAACTTTGCTGTTGTTTTTGACGTTTTAATTAAGTGGAATCTATATTCACTGTACGAGGTTTTGCAAATTATAATATGTTGTTAACAATTGATTGTTTATTACCCTACAGCATTGGTGGGTTTGAGTTTGGACAAATACATCTTGTTTATGAAAATTCTTGTCCGAGACCTGATTGATGTATTCATTCATGAAGGAAACCATTAATAATGTCATATAATATAGTAGCTTTTAATATACAACAGATTGTGAAAATATTTTCTTGGCATAATTATAAGTTTGGCTCCAATATTTAGGGATTATACAACCTATCAAATGTAAAAGTTTCTTAAAAAATGATGACATGGCATTTTGTGTAAATGGTGGATTTATTTTTTTTTCCAGTATTTTAGCATCTAAAGAATCGTGCATAACTTAATGTTAACAAATAACTTTGAAACATTTTCGACGAATGGTGGATTTATTTTTAAAGATTGTGAGCATTTGGTGGATCTTACATAGTCATCGTATCACTAAATCATTTAGGTTTCGGTAGAAAAATAGATGTAAAATTTTAGTTGTTATGAAATGACGGGTTGCAGTTTATATATATATATATATATATATATATATATATATATATATATATATATAATGTTACAGTTACAATTGTTATTACTCTCTAATTTTGGGGTTTAATTTGTAATTATCTCGTTAAGTTTTATGTAAGAATTTAGTATTAGTTTGATGAGGGCACCACGAGCGGGTGCTGTGTATAGAAACTGGATAGCTGAAGGATGATCAGAAATGCTTCCGTGGTTCTCTGTGGAAAGAGATGAGTGACATTCAACCCTCTTGTCACGCTTTACACATAAATAGAAAACTCGCATATTATGGCAAGTCTGTCTAATCATTCATACTAGATTGCATTCCTGATACGGAGTTCGGCCTCTTTGCAGCCAAAGCAGTATATATATATAGATCAAGACCAAGCAATGGCAGCAACAGGTACAACTACTGTCAACCTATCAGCATTCCAAGAACTGGTGTGGTTAAGTGCCAGCTATGGCAGAAGCAGCACCAACGACTCCAGCGATCAAAGTAACTGTACACAGAAAGAACCAGCAGCTGCATTTCCCATTGGGAAATATAAAGGTGATAAATGAGCTGAGTGGTCAAACCCAGGTCCTGCAGTGCATGTTAAATCTTCTAATCACATTAAAAAAAACATATTCAGGTCAGCTTTTATTCATTAAAAGAACAGCTGGGATCTAATGATCATTAGTAAACTGTGATGCCATTGTGCTCAGAGCCAAAGGAAGTTTGAACTTGAAGTGTAAGATTGTTTTGTCCTGTGATGAAGAGGTGGTGCCTTAGTGATTCGTCTGCTAGAATAAAATGCAAGTGGAACTGAATCAGCATTTTTCCATGATTGATCCAATATCGTTAAGAATGACCAATGGATTTACAGGGACAGGTGGGGACTTCTATGGCAAAAAGTAGAAGATACAGAATGTCTTGGATGCAATATATGGATTGCAAATCCATCAGCTACAAGCCAACTCAAAATTACTTTTCTTGTTATGATATTGCCATATTGATGATGATGGCATGGAAATATTTTGATCATTAATTTTTTACTTTTTAATTATTAATAATGGAGGTAATGTAACCATTGCTTGAAGAAAATTTTTCAAAAAATCATACAAAAAAATTGAATGGTATATTTTAAGCCGTAATAACTTATAGATAAAATTATTCTGAATTTAGTTTACTAATCACAAAATAATTAAATTTTATATACATAAAATTTATTATTAAATCAATCCACTATGCACAAGGTTCAAATAAAAAATTTCTATTAATTTTTTTGAGTGCTTCTAATTATTTATTAATTTGTAATTAATTGAATTTATAATTTGTTTTATGAACTTGGGGTAGATAAATTTTCCATATATTTAATTGCTGAAACTTAGTTTAAGAAAGAAAATAGTTCAAATTCAATGCAATTTATCTATCTAATTACCTATGAAACATTCAAATCATAGTAACTAAATAAAAATATTTATATAAATAGCCACTTAATTATTGACTTTATATTTATTATATCTTTTAACTTTATTTCGTATTTACAAACTCCCTAAACTTGAAAGTTTTTCCCTTAAAAATCTTTATAACCTGCTATAACAGGTTAACCTTTTAATTTTAAATTTTAAATTTATTTTTTCTTTTCAATCTCACCATAAATTTTATATTTTATTTCTAAAATTCATCAAAGTTGATCCGAATAATACGAAAATTTTTAAGGCCTAATCTGAACAACTAGAAAATCATATATTAAAAAATTCACTTTATTTTATATTCTACAAACTAATACAAATTACATTAATTCATCAAATTAAGTATAAAATCACTATTTTAGCAAAAATTTACATATAAATTCATTAAATTCAATATATAAATCTCAAAATTAATATAAAATACAAATTTTTCATAAATTTAAATAAAATTAAAATTAAAAAATAATAAACTAATTCGATTTTATCCAATAAATATAAGTCGAAATCTGAATTTTTTAAGATATTTGAACCCAACTTAACTCAAATAACACAAAAAATCCAAAAATGTCAATTCAAGTCTATTGGGCTAAAATTTTTTTGTATTTTTTAGATTAGTTGGACCGGATTAGTTAAAATTTTTTAACATAAATCAATTTTAAATTTAATGAATTTGTAAGTAAATTTTTTCTAAAATAGTGATTTTATGCTTAATTTTGATTAATTAATATAATCTGTGATAGTTTATACGAGATAAAATAAAGTGAATTTTTTAATATATAATTTTCAAATTATTTAGGTTAGGTATTAAAAATTTTTAAATTATTCGGGTCAGTTTCGATGAATTTTAAAAGTAAAATAAAAATTTTATGGTGAGATTGAAAAGAAAAATAAATTTAAAAATTAAAATTAAAAGATTAATATGTTATAGTAAATTATAAGAATTTTTGAGAAAAATAATTTTAAATTTAAAGAATTTTTATTTTCAAAATAAAGTTAAAAATATAAAGTTCCAAAATTAATAATTAATTGATTATTAAGTAAATTTTTTTTAATAACAATAACAAATGAAAAAAATCAGAATAACAAAATATCTAGGACAAACAGCTTTAAGTATACCTTGTGCTTCAAAGGGTGGTACATGTCTGATTCCGTTTTAATAAAAGATAACAAACTTCGAGAGATTCCTTCTCCCTGCAGAGGGAATAAGAACGATGATGCAGAGCGCTACTGCAACTTCATTTCTCTGCTATTCAACACTTCCTCCTTTTCACAATTCATGCCTTTATCCATTTCGGACCAGGGCTTCTCCGAAAGTCTTTCCTTTCTCATCTTCACTTTTGCTTTTCACACGTCTCCCTAATTGCTTTCATGCTCTCTCTCCTCTCCGCAGCATTGGTATTCTTCTCTGAGTTCTCTCTCTCTCTGTTTCTGATGATTGTGGTTTCCTTTCATCGAAATATAATGTGGGCTTAATTTTTTTTTTTTCAGTCTAGTTCGTTTTACTTTACTTGAAAGTTTGAATTTTTCTCATAATTAGTGTTAATTTTAGCTGTTCCGCTTAGCTTATCCTCTGAAGAACTTAGTAGCTAAACTGAAGTTGAATTTGCACATTTTTTTAATCTTTTCTGTTTAGGATTGATAACTGGTTGGTGTTAATTGATTCTATTTGCTGCCTCAGCTACTCAGGAGATTGTTGAAACTGCTGAGGGTGGATCAGAATTCGTCGAAGTTGGGTATCTATCAAGTGTTCATGGGCTTCAAGGCGAAATTTGCGTGAAACCCAGTACTGATTTTCCTGAATTACGATTTTCCAAGGTGGTATGTGGGTAAAAAGGTTGACAATCAAGTTGACGACTTTTATAGTTTGGGTATTTGTTGTTACTGTAATAATTTTGGTGTTTTATTTTAGCCTGGGAGAAGATGGTTAAGACAATTAGTTTCTGGGAAAGAAATGATACAAGAAGTTATGCTGATTGAGGGAAGAGGACACCCTGGACGGAAAAGCTGGATACTTAGGTTAAGGGGAATAGACACAGTTGAGCAGGTAAGCTTAGCAAGATGCACATGTGTTGTTTTCTGGACTCGCAGCTTAAAAAACCTTTCTTGACTCGCAGCTGGAAAGGCACTATTTTGCCCTTAAAGTTTTCACAGGGCTCGATTTTGCCCCTCAAGTTCTTTCTAGAGCAAAAATGTCTCTCTAATTATTCAAATTGGGCTAAAATACTCCATAGTTGTTTATAATGGTGAAAAAATGCCTTTATAGTTGTTAAAGAGGGTGCCAAATGACCCCTTTAGCATCATTTTCAATACCTATAGGGCATTTTAGCTCCAAAAATAGAGCTCCAACACAAACGTGAGGTACCTTTTTCCTATAATAAATATGCATAATGAGTTGAGATGACCTATTTTGTGTTGCCTAGATGAAAAATAATAATAATAATAATAATAATAATTCCTATCTATAAGAATAATGCTAGCAAAATTTCTTCTTGTAATTATTGCACCATCTTTACTGCAATGTGACACTTTTGGTAGTTTTGTTGAAGAAAATCACTGCAGAAGTGCTTTATGAATTTCATTGGTTTAGTATGATTTCAAGCATGTTTATGACAGTGAATTATGATTTCTTCAGGCGACGCAACTTGTTGGGTCCACTCTCCTTGTGAAAGAAGAAGATAGGCCAGAGTTGGAAGAAGGAGAATTTTACACTCGTGATCTCATTGGCATGAAAGTTAATCTTAAGGTTTGAACATTTGTAGGAACTATGTTTTGTAACTGCTATAGACGTTCTTCTACTTTGGGGCATTTAAATATGGGAACGGACCTTATGTTATGATTTATTATTGCACACTTTTTTTAATTTATTATGTGAAAAGCTTGTAAAAGACTGCAGGTTTTGAATTCCATTGTCTTTCAATGTTATCCTTCTCTTGTTATTCATTTGTTCCTATTGTCATCTTCCTCTACACTATCAATTAATTATATTCATTTAAAGTTTATATCTCATTCTATTTTTCTTGAATAAATTTTGGCCACTGCTTTAAATATTTTTGTTTTTATTCATGACTCTATCTTTTTATTCCTTACTTCAGTTGTACTTCTCTTCTACAGGAAACTGGTGAATGTGTAGGAACTGTTGTTAATGTTTTTGATAGTGGAGCAAGTGATCTTTTACAGGTCATGCTCTACCCAAAAGTAGATGTGCCTAAGGAAGCTGAAAAGCCAGTGATAACGGAAACAGGTTTATACGGTCCCCATGTATGGGTGCCATTTGTTGAAGCAATTGTTCCAGATGTAGATATGACTAACAGAGAAATGTGGATTACACCCCCAAAAGGGCTGCTTGAGTTAAACATACGCTCTGATGAGAGGTCCAACAAAGAAAGACGCCAACTTGTGAGGCATACTCCTTTATACCGAACTTGATTCCTTTAGTGAAAAAATAAACTTTGATGATTCAATATAATTTTTATATGAAAATGAAAATTTCTAGAATTTTTATTTCTATTGCGATTTCTTGAGGTAAACATGCATTCTGGTGGGAGGTCCAAGAAAGAAAGATACCATCTTGTGAGGCATCCTCCTTTGTATTGTACTCTGATTTCTCTAGTTAATTAACAGACATTAATCATTTACTACAACAATTATATAAACTTGTGAATTTTGTATGAAACATGCAATTTTTTAGAATTTTCATATGAATGTGTCATGTTCCTGAATTATGGATGAGAAAACCGGCAAATTTACTGTACCTTCGAGCTTATTAAAGAGAGCAAGAGCCCTAAACTTGTATTTTTGCTGGAAAATTCTGCTTGCTTTATAGATTTAATTCTGCCTCTTTAAATAGAGTTACAAGCCTTGGATTCTCTTGTAACTAGGAAAGCAATATTAAAGAATCCAAACATAACTAGAACACTAGCTAAATAAAGTAAAATCTCCTAATTAAATAGAATATTCTAGTTATGCTAAATAGAACAAAATCATCTAATTATAAAAATTATTACTAAAAATAAAATTATAAATTTATTCTGGTCTTCTTTCTTCTAAATGTCTGACTTTTCTTGATAAAATATTTGACAATTTCCATGTCTTATTTCTTCCCAAGTTTTAGAAAAGAGGCAAGAGGTTGTTTAAGTCAATAATATTTTGTGGCTTACACAACTCTAATCATATTGTTGATTCATTCGTTTAAATCCTCTAATTTCATTTTTGCATTTATGTATTTATTTGTTTTCAACTTTATCAATATGCCACTGTTAGTGGAGCATAAAATTTCGTATCATGTAGTGCTTGTAAATTTGGACTTGCTTCCTTTTTATGTTATCATATATAAGCATTTACTTGTTGCCAGATATTAGACTTCTGGTTTCTCTTTTATCTGGCCGAGTAAAAGGAACTCCTCTCATTTTTTTTTCCATTTTCATACATAGTTAGTTGTACATGTGCAAACGAATTGTACAGGCTTCCAGTTATATGTTTTATATTTCAACTAGTACAATTTTTTATTGGAAGAGTTTGGCTTTTGACATAGGATTAGAGTGAAGAATACATACAAGGGTGCTACTCTGATAAGGCTTGTAGTGATATTTGATTCATATCAGTTTGATACTTTGTTGGTGTGATAGATTTCATTACATGACATTATTATTATCTATGCGTGAGCCTCTATGCTTGTGCCTTTGTTGCTGACTTTCCCTTGCTGGTGGAATATGCCTATTGAATCCATGTTAATTGACTGGATTATTTTTCCAAGAGTAAATATTTAAGCATATGATCAACTGGTCATGTTTCTAAATTGTCATCTTCTGATACATTGTAGGAATGGAAGGAAAGAAAAAAGTTTCAACGACGTCTCATAGCAGCAAAAAAGAAATTGGCTGAAATGGAGCAAAAACATGTGTTTGATGGATTAAGATATGGGGAAAAATCCCAAAGGAGCTTACTAGCAGACCAGATTGTTGGTGTAAATTCTAAGTTGCTGCAGCACGTGCTGCAAAATTTAGAGATACCCTCCAAGAGGTATTTTATTTTTCAATTAACGAAACTTCCAGGTTTTTCTTGAGTTTTGATTCCTAAAGAGGTCATAGAAGTTGCAGTTGCGGTATTTGATCTATTGATTTGAAGCAGTTTTCAGACCTATTTGTACAAAGCACTAATCTATGTTCATCGAATGTTGAGAAAATCTCATATCCCCTGGTTGTGTTGTACCTTACCCATATAATGCTTCTAAGAAGTGCAAGCTTTTGAGAAACCACTTCTTTTACAAATAGCTAGTTTTGTGTTCCTTATATTTATGCCCATAAGTGATGTCATTTCTTTCAATCTTGTATTTGCATTTACCTGAAGCTAATGGCTAGTTCATTAAACATTTGTAACTCCTATTTATGGTTTGATGTTTTGAACTATACCTTTGATATGCTCGAATCAGATGGAGTGTGTCTGAGATAATCAGTGCTGCAAAAACCAAGCTAATAAAAAGTTGTCTGAAGCTATCAAAGGAATGTCTCACTCCTAGTGTTAGTGGAGAGGATTTGCCAACAAGTTTCAATTTGCAAGAAAAAGGACTCCGTCTTTTGTCTGAAGGCAAAGTGGGTGTAGTTTTAGTCCTCAATGACATTGTGAAGAAGGGAAGTGGTGATAGCCCTGATTTTGTTGGCTCTGAAGGCTCTGAGGGTTCAATTTACATGCTCCAGAGATTACTTTCAGATGATCAGGCAAGTTTTAAGGTGTTACTTGTTCTTCACAACTCATTCATAAAGCTTTTCTGAGTTTTTTTATATGATGAGGAGCAAATCTTCTCTGTTTTTGGTTTTTCAACTTAACAGCATATTCCCTCCCTTTGATTATGACAGAAAAGCAGAAACTGTTGGCTAAATTTTTCATCATATACAAATCTAGAGAACATTGCTTGTGATTTATTCAATTTGGTTATACACGGATAATTCATTTCAAACTGGAAACACGAGTTTCCGATAATATCGCTTGAGTGATCCAATTCATGGAATGAAATTCTCACTCATTGTGGATTTTCTTATATGGATGTCAGGCAGGATTAATACATCAATCTTGAGCATTATTTCTGAAAAGTTAAAGGAGCAAAAAATGGAGAATAAGATGAACTGTGGATTATATTTTTAGAAGATCCTTTTAGGCAGGAAGAATCTAGTACTTGGCTAAATATTGCAATGATTACAAGTATCACAGGTTACTAGTTGGTGGCTTTAGATAGAAGCACTTTGCAACGAGTAAAACAAATTCTTGAATTTAATAAAATTTTTTGCTTAATTGATTATTTAATTCTTTGAACTCCAACTATTGGGACTTAGGCTTGGTTGAGTTGAGTGTAAATCATTAGAGTTTTGAGTATATGCGTGTGTGTGTGTGTCCTTTTCATTTTCTATCTTTCTTTAGAGATTTTAAAACATGCATTGACTAGCATGCATTTGTTGCAGATGGAAGATCGTGCATCTGTGCCTCTGGTTTTTGTCAGTTCTGTGGAAGGAATCCAGTCTTTGAAAAGGCTGTTTTCAGATAATGATTACTTTGGATTTGGTACCAACAAGGTTAGTGTCAATGTTGAATTGTTGTTAACTCAACATATATGCAGGAAATTTGAGTCTGATTTTTAAGCCAACTGTGAAGTAGACATATTCAAATTCGGGCTTGGCTGGGCTCGGGCAAAGTTCAAGCGGGTTTGCAATTTAAATGGTAGAGCACAAGCCCATAAAGATCCATAAAAAAAATACATTATGTCTTGTCCAAGCCCAACTCTTGAAATATATTGAAAACCCAAGCCGAGCTGAGCCCGGCCCAGCCTTATAATATAAGTTATTTCTTTTTCTTCATTACATTACATATAACTTATTTATTTTCTTTAATTTTCCTAATTTATATAATTAAACTAGATAAAAATTATATGAATTTGTGTAAGTTAACAACAATTAATATATTGTAAATTAATAGTATAAAGTAGCAGAGCCAAAAAAAATAATAGTTAATACTATTTAATAATTAATAGTACAATATTTGCACAAGTTGCGGGCCAGGCCAGGTAAATCCTGCAATTTATATATAGAGTTCAAGCCAAGTCCTACAAAATGGGGATTTTATTTGGGTTTGGGTTGGGTCAGGCTTATGTACAAAAGTACATGTCCAAGCCCGTCCTTTTTGCGGACCGGGTGGGTACCTGAGCCCATGATCAGGTCTAATGTGAAGTAAAGCTGGTTATGATGTATATTGATTTCATGAACAATGAGGCTGTTATGTGCAGTTATCATATAAATCTATGTTGCGGCCTATAGTAGTCTTCCATTTGATAGAATAGAAGAGAATTATTGGGACTTTGTTGATAGTATTAACAAGTGAATTCCATTGATAATTTTACTATTCCACGCCTAGTCATCCTTGTCCTATAATATAAAACTGTTGGATTATTGTTAAGATTCAACCTGGACCAATTGCTGTGTATTCTAGGCTCTTCAGTATGCAGCCTTTATCAACCACAATGCTTATGTATCAATCAATGTCATTCCATTATGTATTTTGAGGATTTCAAACAGAAGAACGGAAAAAATTGTTCACTGTCCAGACTTGCATGCAACACTGTGTATTAGGTGAAAGTAGAAATAATTTCAATTTTCTGCCAACTGTCCTATTTATTATACTTTAATGCTTGCAACCCTTTCAGGTGTGGTTTTTGGAAGAAGAAAAGCTTCCAGTTGTTGACAGTTCTGCAGAAGAACAAAACAGGCATAAAATCTTGATGAAGTCGCCATGGGAAATTCTGCAATCACCAGTTGGATCTGGAGGCATTATTAGCCTACTTTCATCACACAACATTCCAGAGAGTTTCGGTGAAATGGGTGTGGAGTATATTGAGGTTAGGTTTTTCATAAGTTTGTAGGATCAATATTTGCTTCGCATTATTTTCCTTTTCAGTAAATGGGTAAGGTGTTGTTAAGAATGTACCCAGTAAGTGTCTTAGGCACATGAACTGATGTGCTAAAGTCCAAAGGGAAAGCATGACTTAGTTTCGTAGATAGTCACTAGACTTATACTCTCGTAACAGAAAAGTACTTGCACATTTAAAAAATTGCAAAAAAAAGTCACTTTGATTGGGTTTATTAGATTTTGGATTGATAAATGATAATGTAGCTATTGATACTAGCTAAAGCATATTATATAGGAACGCTTACGTCATTTGACGACTAAAAAATGGACTAATTAGCTATAAACGTAGCAATGCCAAGTATACATGAAGACAAAAAGACATCATTGCATTGCCACCTATATTGTTGTTGTGTCCATCTTTTTTAGTTATCAAATGATGTGACACTCTTATATGGCATTTTTCAACCGAAATTAGTAGCCACATCTTCATTTATTAACTAGATATCTCATTAAACTGACGAAAGTGATTTTTCTTGCAAACCTTTATGTTTAGGTATTTTTTCCTTACGAAATTTTTTATTATTACTAAATCATTATTGGAGTATAAATTCAACGATTATCAATAAAATTCAGCCTGAAAGCATTTCTTAGCCCCTAAATACACCAATGTGCACCTGAATGCTTGGGTGCATTTATGATGGTAAATATGATACAGGCAAAAATGCCACTCCCAGTCCCTTGGCCTGTGCCTCTAATGATTTCAATACAATGAAAGAAATAGAGAAATTTGCAGTTGAATACGATAGGCATGCTCTTTAGCTTTTGGTATGGAGAATCGTTTAGTTTTCTGGATATCATTTCATTCGTGTTTCTGGATATAATCTTTGAACTTCTTGCTTCCAGGTATGTAATTTCCGCGAAAATCAAGCCGTTGGGAATGCGCAGCTTCTTGGGTTTGTTAATTCATGCAAAGCAGATATTGGGATCCAAATCTCAGAAGAGGCAAGAGATTCAGAAGAAAGTTTTGACATGATATTCTCCACAAGTTTCATGAAGTTGTTGACGAAACAGATCGATAAACTTCAATTCTGTGCAGTCTCGCAACAGAGTTCATATGTGAAGATGGTGGACAAAGAATGGAATGATGTTATCCCATCGTCACCAAACTCATATAAATTTCATTGCTCGATATACAGCTCTTTGAATGTTTGTCCTCTTGATAAGATCTGTGTAATGCAAGTAACAGAGTAAATGCAGTATACGCATTAGATACAGTAGCTTTTCATCATCCAATATGTAGCAGTCATAGACAAATCAAATGTGAAAAAAGGCAAAAAGCATACTGTTACTTGAACTGTAATCTTTTTTTTTTTTTCAAATATGGCCATTAGATTTTAAGAAATTAAAGTGATTTATCTTTATACTTTTTAAAATAGGTTATTTTTGCCTTTGAATATATAGAATTTGACTGATTTTACCTTAATAGAAATGGTATGTAATATTTTGTGATTGGTTGACGTTCAAAAACACAATAATTTTTTTCTTATTATTTTTTTAAATTTAAGGATAAAATATTATAAAAATTAATTAAGAAATATATTATGACTATTTTAAAAATTTTAAAGATGAAAAAGGCATAAATTTTTTTTTTTCTATTTAATCTCTTAATTTTTAT
>CANXYI012252414.1:0-10761 GCA_948208565.1 Hura crepitans | reverse complement strand
AATTGTTTACTCCTTAGAAAGGTTGGCTAAATTGCATATTGATGAGGTTGTAAGGCTACATGGTGTGCCAATAGCTATTACATTCAACGGAGACCCCCAACTCACTCCCAGATTCTGGAAGGAGTTATAAGAAGCTCTAGGTATCAAATTGACTTACAACATAACATTTCACCCTTAGACAAAGAAACAGTTAGAAAGGCAGACATAGATGTTAGAAGATATGTAGTATAACTGTACCATTGAATTTAGAGGTTGTTAGGACAAGCAATTGTGCTTAATTGAATTGGTATACATAGTAGTTATTAAGCTAGAGTGAACATGGCACCTTATAAAACTTTATATAATAAAAGATGTAAAACTTCCCCTTGATAGAGTGAAGTGAGTAAATTGACTTATGGTACCACACTTACTTATACTAGATAAATTTTAGGGATGAAAATTCTTAAGAGGGGAAGAATTGTAATGCTTGTAAGTCTAGGCTCTATGAATAGTACCACTGAGGGCCAAAAATGTTCCTAGAGTGCCAGGTCACCTTTACAAGGCTCGAGGTAGGGTACTAGTCATGAAATTTGAAGGGGCCATAAAATGATGGAAAATACTTAATTTACAGATTTAAAATAGGTAATAAATTATTTTGGGCGATAATCTAATGGGTTGTAACCTTAGATGGAGTCGGGGTAGGAATGACCTAGGATATGGCTGGATAGACCTAAAAATACTATACCCTAAAGGTTAAAAATTATAATTAAGATAATGGAGGAGGAATTTTAATTTTTCAAGGTTGTTTGAGGATTTTTTGTCAAAATTATGATATTTCAAGAATTTTGCTAGCCCATCTCTCGAAAGAATTTGGCCATGAAATTTTGTGTGCCCCCATATGAGGCTATTTAAGGATTTTTGAAGCAAATATGATGACTTTTAGAGGTTCGGGTGAAATTTTAAAATTTCCTAAAATTTAATCAAAAAATTAAGATTCCTGAGAATTTTATTCACCTATTTATCAAAGGAATTTTGATGTGAAATTTTATGATCATCTAATTAGGACTAATAAAGAATTTTAGGAATAAATGGCATAATTATTTAATGTCCAAGTGATTTTTAAAAAATTCCCTAAATTTTTAGCTCTAATTTTTTGAAAAATTGAGTTTTAGGGTGCTTGGGTGCCATGTGTCATGACTTGAGGCACCCCAGCACTCACACGAATAGCTATGACATATGGCCTACCTACCCTAAGTAAACCACATCCCCTAAGTGACACCTACACCCTCCTTCACTTTCTCTTATTTTCATTCTTCTTCCTTGGATATCCATATTTTTTTAGTTTTCTTCACCACACTTCAATGGCCATTTTAGCCTAAATCTTTATTCTAAGGCCACTAGAAACATCAATTATTAGGCAACAATTATATCTTGAAGATTCTAGATGCCACAAGTAAGCAAATGGTTGAAGGAAATTCAATATTGGATCAAGTGCATAATAAGAGGTGTTTAAGGACTAGCCTTATGTGTAAGTGCTCTACCTCTCTTTTTATTTTAATTTCTAGAGGATTACATCCTCCTAAGACTTCTTACCATCATAAAATTTTAATTAGGGCATTGTAGAATTTTTGAAGATTTTCCTAAACTATGTTCATAACTATAGAGGCCAAGAGAATGATAAAGTGTAATGAGGGAATGGACAAGTAAAAGGGATAGGAAAATCCTTACCACTTCATAAGGTAAGTGAATTTAAAATATTTGAAGTTACCACTTAAATTTTTAATGAGTTTGCTAAGTCGTTGGGTATAGGAAGTAAAGGAATTGGTATGCATGGTGTGAGAAATCTTAGTATGAATTAGTATCATGTTAAAGGGTATGTTTGTGTGATAATTAGTGTGTGAAATTATGGAAAATACATACATATATAGTGATTTCTAAATAAATTTGAGAGGTACATAGTGTGTGTGGGTTCACATACAAGTGAGGTTTGGGAGGATAAATGATGTGTATGCTATGGATTTACATAATTTTAATGTGTGTGTAATACACAAAGGCATGTTTATGTGAGATGTCATGCATAGCTATTAGGAATATTGGTTGCCTTGGCTTAGAAGGTAAGGACTAAGTCATGTATGTGTAAAATTATAAGGTTATGTGATAAACATGGAATAATTACTAGCTTGTGAATATGTTTAGAGTGAAAGATATAACTATGGCATTGCATGTGTGTATTAAGCCGAGAGGTAGAAGTGTAGTTCAGGGTGTGAGTGTTACACCTATAATGTGTGAATCATGTTAAAAATAGGGCATTGACATAGGAAAAGGTGTATAAGTGGTGAATTTATTGAAATAATGCACGTTTATAGTGTGTGGCATGTACAGCTAAAGCATATGTTAGTGATGCAATGGCATATAGTGCGTGATATGGGGTACATGTAGGTATATTTAGGTTAGAATAATGATATATGGCTAGTGTGTTTGATAAGTAAATGAAGGATATATATGGATATTATAGCAAAATAATACTTGTAAGTACATGACCATAAGTTAGCTGAGAGGGTTAGTAACGGTTTTGGCATGTGTGTATGAGATAAAACATGTTTACATGATGTATATTTATGTATATATACCTATAATATGCCATGGTGTTGGTATGTGTGAATAAGTGTGACCAAAAGTACACTTCTGATTATTATCCACTTGTGGCCAAGAGCTATGTAAGGCTAAGATGGCATGGAAAATGAGGTATGAATTGTCATGTACATAAGTATGGTATAACATGACATTTTGTGGCATTATGTATATGGCATGATTTAGGTTGATATGTATGATTAGTATAGCATGAAATGGATAACATATGAGACATTTTTAAAGGATAGAAAAGGGTTGAAAAGTAACCTTGAAAATTGCTTAAAATGGTATGAAAAATGACTATAAAAAATGGGCTTAAAATAGGCATGAAGTGGTACCTTAAAGTGACTCAACATATGATGTTTAAGCACCTTAGCATGTAAGACATTTGTATGGAAAATTGAGATCTTTATCTAAGGTTCACTTTAGGCCTATGGAAATGCATGACCGTTGGTGCAGTGAGCATTGAAAAAGGACCTAAAATGAACCTAAAATGGCCATCACAATTGAGAAAAATGATAATTGTCTCATTAAAAAGGATTTTGGTACTATAATTAAAATAATAGTTTAACATGTGAATAATTGAGCCAAAATAATAGGCTAGACTAGATTTAATATGCTTGTAATTATGTCATAAAAATGGGTTAAATATTACATAAAATTTTACCCATAATTGCTCGGTAAGGCTAAAAATGACTTATAACTATCCAAGTCAAAAATTGACTGTTTGATAAAATTTTTAACTATCTATTTGTGAACTTATAATATTATAAAAAGATGATTAATAAAATAATGAACTTAAAATGAAGTCAGATGGCCCATTAGTTAGACACCCACTAGATGGGTTGACTAGTTAACTTAGGGATTAATAGTTGCTAAACTACCTATTTATCATATTGGATCGGTGCAGCAGTCGAGGTTCATAATTAAGCCACTACACTAGTCTATATGGTAGACACTCTTTATGGTTGATTTCATATCAGACTATACTGGTGTAGTGGTGAAGGTCTCTAGATGGGCCATAACGCTAGTCTACTAGGCAGACTTAAAGCAAATTTTTGACATGATTCGTGGCCTTTGGAGGTTAATGGACTGATCCTTATGCATAGTTACTCAGTATTTTGCCCCTTTGAAGGTTCTTATAAACTGATTCCTATAAGTTATATCAGGCCGGTGCAGCGATCAAGGTCTAAAATATGGGCCACTGCATATTCTTCAGTTCCCTCTTAGTCTAGTGTCTTTAAGTGTTGTCTATCTAGTCAGCCCTATGAAAAGGACTTAAAATAGTGGGAAATGTAAATTTAAATTAATTTATGGTATTTTTTGATAGTGAATTTTAATAAAGACACCATAATGGCATTTTGGTAATTTTGAAGAAAGTATGATGTATCATATAAATGAAACTATTTATCTAGCATGTTGCTCACACACTACACCAAGACTATTATTTATGCTCGCATATGGGTGTTAATGCATGTTTTATATGTTTTAAGTTCGCTTACTGAGTTTTATACTTAGCATACCTATGTTGTGGTGTGCAAGTAACAAGGATAAGCAACCCAGCCTCAGTGATCATACAGTGTAGCCATACAAGAGTTGAAGGGTAAAAGAAGTTATTTTTCCTTTTAATAGTGGCACTAATGTAATAACCTATAGGTTTAGGGTTAGCATGCTTAGAAGCTGCTATGTCTATATATATAACCTGGAAGAAATATATGCAAGTAAGTGAGATATTTGTTTGGTTTGATAACCATGGGCCTGAGGCCCTATGTGTTTGATTTTGAGATATGTTTGATATGTGTTAATGTTGACTGGGGGACCAGAATGGTCCAGTTGGAGGTTTATGGATTGTTTGCTTATAGAAGCACTTTTAACAAGTGAAAAAAATTTTAGTATGTCACCCGGGTAGCCATTATGCTTCCTAATTTATTGTGACCTGTATAGTGACTATATATAGCTTTTCTGAGTTTGTCAAACCATGTATGAATATTCTTAAGGATTAAACTAGACATCTAAGCAATATCTAATAGAGTTCTAGAACAATCCATAAGCGTTGAGGAGTTTTCTCCTGTAGCAATCTTAGGATGTGTGACCTATTTGGAAGTTCATCGCCTATTAGGTTTCTTCAGGAATCTAATAGGGGGTGTCATAGCTAGTGTGGTTAATATTTAATATATTATAGATTTTTGGGACAATTGTACTTATGTGCTTCCTTATAATTTTATATGCTTTAGTTAATACATATTTTACTTGAATTAACTATTATTAATAGGATAATAAACACTGAATGTCTAAGGTATAACTATGCTTTAATGTATAATAAAATGGGTTAGTAAACCATGTTTGGTATTCACGTATTAACTTAGTTAAGATCCTTTATTATGGAATATCAATGTGTTCTATTGTTTATGTAAAGCATAAGACAACATAATGTGTAATGTTTGTGTGTGAATAATATTGCATAATAAGCTTTGGTATACCACTAAGAAATGTTGTTTAGCAAATTTGTGTCGACTTTGAGATGTGTAGGTTCTTATGATGAAATTATATAGCAAGAGATATCCATTTGTTATGTTTAAAGAATATGTATTTCTGAAGGATGACTATCTCTTTGATTATATTTTTAGATAAAGATTAATGTATTCATATATGTTGTAATGCCTTTATGTATTTGGTAAAGCCATTTGATATATGGTGATATACAAGTGATCATTTGCTTTTGTTTTCATGTGGTTTTTGTAATAGAGAATATTGTATCATTATGTGGATGAGGGCTAGATAAGCCTTTTGTGTATTGATGATGGATGTATAGATGATTAAGAGGATCAGTGGGTATATGATGTATGTGGATATATATGGAAGTGTTTTCTACAAGTTTTTAAATTTGAGCTAGTGTCACTAAACAACCATTATGCTACCAAAATTTTGACACCAAGACCCTAAATAGTCTAACTAGTTATGTTTCATAAGACTAAGAAAAAAGTTTTGGTAAACTTGATTTAAGGAAGTTAGATTATAGTTTTATGATATTCTTTATCCTATTCGAAGACCGAACCAAATAAAGGGTGTCATAATATAATAGTATTATAAAATGAATTTTATTCTACCTTATTCCACATGCAATTTGGCTTTAATTACTCTAAAAATTGAAAGTACCAAGCATTCTTTACAAATTATGTCTATTGTCAAATACCTTAAATTTTGATTATGAATTGATAGTTAACTACAATTAAATATTTCTAATTGTATTAGACTCTTTGTATTTTTTGGGTTTACATAGATTCAGTTCCTTCTTTATCATGCTAATTTACACTATCATGATATTTAATAACTAATAATTCAATAGCTCCTAAACTAAATGATTATAAAGGTGATGAAATGAAATACACTAAATTTATAGCAAGCATGTAATAGTCGGTAATAATAAGTCTTATTTATATAGATCAACTTTATAAGCAAACAAATATCCAAAACCAAATTGGTTGAAACAATTTCCATCTAAAACATATCCCAAAATTAGAGTTATAGAGACAATATTTTCTGTATAACATGTTGAGAATTTTAAGTAGATCAACATATATTAGCTACTAAAATATGTTGTTTCTAATAAAAAAATAAAAAAAATCATCCTTTGTATCTTTAATAATTTTATCATGCCTCGACTTTTGGTCTAATTTATCCAAGCATAAAATGAGAATTAGAGGAAACTATGAGAGTGAAATAGACTATGAATTGAGTAGAGTCAATTAGTATGAATAGTAGTGTGAAAATCCACCAAGAGATGTAATGGTTATTTTCCAAATTATTAGGGACAATGTTGGAAAAAGGTGGTTCAAGGCTCATTAAAATATGGAACATATATGGAAGATAGAGAAACATGAAAATAACATAAAACAAATGAAAAAGTTTGAAAATAATGAGTTTCGGGACTCGATCTCGATGAATAGTGACATCGAATTGTGAATAATGCAATTGGGCCTAGTTAGGGTTATCATACTAAAAACAAGTATTAACTAAATGGTGCCTTATGGTGAAATTTGAGAATCATTTGAGATCATATAAGAAGTTAAATAAGCAAAAGAATTTTCAATTATAGTGTCCTTATTGATAGTAATCTAGTTTTTGCTAAATAATAAAATATCTAATTTGAGCTCAAAAAAGTCTAATAATAGCACAACCTAATAGTAAAAAATTCTAACTAAGCCAATGGTACTAAGATTGGAATTATCTGACAATCAAAAGTAATTTATTTAATTTAATTAAAAAGGTGATTATTTAGTTTAGTAGGTTTCTCTCAATCAAAAATTACAAAATTCAAGGGAGTGCTAATTAAAGGATTTATGAATATTTAGTGACAAGAATGGAATTTATTGTAGCCTATATTATTAAAATTAAATTTCTAAAGACTAAAATAGTGTAGAATTAATCTCAACCATTAGATTTTTAAGTGGGATGATCTTACATATTGAAAAGGGATATATAAAGGATGAAAACATCTAAAATTAATGTAGAGAATAAATGGCATCATCTTCCTTTTCCACCATGAATTGCTAAATTTTTCTCCCTCACTCTCTCATTGACTTTGTCCCTCTCCTTTACCATAAAATACACCTATACCCCTAAATCAAAGGTGTAAAATTTATCTATCACCTTTTTAGAGCCAATTTATGGTGAGAAGTGAGCAAAAGAAAGAGAAATTTAGGAGATTCAAGGATCGAAGATGTTAGGGTTCCTAAATCCCTTAATTGGTAAGTTGGGTATTTTCAAGGTTTACTAATTTTCTATGTTATTTTGGTGCCAAATTAAGTGGTTCTAGCTTCAATTTGGAGTTTAGAGCTAGAAGGAATTTATTACAATTTTTTCTAATGAAAAATGCATTATGTTTCAAGTAATTTTTGGAGGTAAGCATGGGATGATCAAAGTTAAGGTATGAAAGGCTATTTTGAAGGCCAAAGAAACCATTTGTAAGTGTATTCAATGAATTTATGTATGTGTGTGGAATTGAATAATTTAAAGAGTGTGTGTGTGTATGGAATTATTTGATTTTATGTCTATGTAATATTTAATTCATGTTTATGGTATAACTGAGTTATTTTAATCTATATAACATGATTTAATTAGGTAATTTGGTAAAATGACTATGTTGAGTAAGTTAAATAAATATGGCTAAATGTTATGCACTGTGCATTTATGATGGATTAGTTCAATTTGTGTATGTAGGTATGACATTGTTGGAATAAATAGCATTTAACGAATAGTAGTATGGTTAAAATTTAGTTTTGAATGAATATAGTGATAAAGAAAATTGAATTAAGCGTGTGTATGTTAAACTTGCCTTAATGGATGAACAAGTGTGTGTATGTGCATTTAGGTTGTTAAATTTCATAAATTATGTTATGTTCAAGTTTAAGATTAAATAAGTAGTGATATTGCATCAATTTAATGGCTAAAAATATTATTATGCTTAATATAGATAAGTTGGTTATAAGCCTAAAATTTATGTATATGGTATGCATAATTTAGGTTTTATAATATATTTATACTAATAAATTATAAAAAGATTAATTTAGGTGAGTAATGAATGAATATAAATTATTTTAATATGTAAATAATGATAGTCCTAATTATTTGTTTAAGTATGTGAATATATGTAATGTTTATATATGTATGATAGATGTTTAGTTGTATGTAGTTAAATGAATTAGTATGGTATGGTTAAATAAGTGAGAAAGGAAAGGAATAAATATTGTGATTATAAATGAATTGATGTCATATGATTGAGTTTTAACTAAATAATTATTTTAAGTATGTATATGTATGTGTACGTGTGTGTGTGTGTTATGTATAGTCATGAGATGCTAATAATTATTAAATGGATTAAAAAGATATTTGGTATAATGTTTAAGAAAAGGAAAAAATAATAATAAAATAAAATAAGTATTTAAGTTAATTTATGAAATGGAATAAATATTAAATGACTAAATTTGTTATTTTGATAGTGAATGAAATAAATAAATATTTAAAACAATATTTATATATGTAGTTTGAGTAAATAATTTGATAAACATAATATTATATTTATTAATTGTTAAAAATCATTTTAATGTAAAATAAAAATCTATTTGTTTAATTAAAAGTGAATTTGATTGATAAGTATATAAATAAGAGAATAAATGCATGTAAGTGAAACTAATGGAATATGATGATGATGGATAATTATAACATTAATCTAGAATAATGTTTAAGAATTATGTTAGGAAAATTAATGACAATAACTAATAAAATTAATAACATAATGTTAGAGATTATTAAAGAAAGTTGGCAAAGAAAAATAATATGTGTTAGCTTGAGTTTGGTTTCAATTACAAAGATAATAATTTTAAAGATCTAATAAGGTAATAAGTGCATATAATAATATAATAATAAAATAGTAACACATGATATAGATGAAAGAAACATACCTAGACATAAATTGCTCATTTTGTTACATATATAGTGATATAACATTATAATATGAAGTATATGAATTAGATGTAATGCCCGAGAATTGTGGTTTCTTGAATAATACTTTCCCAGGGCTTGTATAGTGTCTCCCAAGGACCTAGGGCACCCTATGGTGGCAAAAAGGGAAAGTACTAGTCATAAAACTTTAATAGTCCAAAAATGATGAAAATGAAATAATTAGAACTTTTAGAAGAATCAATAAATCATTTTAGGTTGAGAATTCATGAATAGTGACTTTAGCTGGCACTGAGCTGGGATAAGGCTGAGATGTGCTCGGATGGACATAAAAATGGCATACCTTGAAGGTAAAAAATTCCAAATAATCTAATGGTGGACGAATTATAATTTTCTAAGGTCATTTGATACTTATTTGGAATTTCTTAATTATACGAACCCTAGTCCCTTTTGGAGTTTTGACACGAGCTTTTAGAGGACCCTTAATGAGGACTATGAGAATTTTTGGTAGTGAAAGTATGAATTTTAGAGGTCTTGAACAATTATTTTGAATTTTTGAAGCCTAAAATAAAAATTGGATTAAAATGGACTATCGATTTTGCACATGGCATGATCTAGGCTATCCAAGTGTTTAATATAAAAGGTGTGACACATGTGGTAGTGCCACATGTGATGAGCTTCCTTCCTCTTCCTCCTTCTCCTCCATAGCTGATGCCATTTCTCTCCTCTCTCCCTCTTTTTTTTTCTTCTTTTTTCTTTTCCACAATTTTAAGCTAATTCCACATAATTTTATATCAAACTTCACATCCACATTCTCTTGAAGCTACTCCCATTGATAAAATTCAAAGAAAATGTCTAGTTTGGAGATATGAACACTTGGTGAATAGTGCCTAAAGTGAGTAGACATGCCTTTTCTCAATTTTTATTTTATGTTTAGGTAGCCCTAGGTGAACCATGAATAACCATGTAACTAGCTCTTAATTTAGAGTTATGTAGGATTTTTTTAGAATTTTTCAAACCCTAAAAGTGTGTATGTTATAAGCAAAGAAAGAGCTATTGAGGAGGAGAAGCAAACCAAGACTCAAAGAGGTGTATATGAATTTAATGTAATATAGGTTGTTGAATATGTTAGTGTTCATGTGTGTATGGAAATGGCATATGGCATGTATGTATGGGTAATTATATGTAATAAATGTTAGAGTGTGCTATGTGCAACATATGATGCTTGAGTGTGTGAAGATTGCATGAAAGAGGAATGTGAGGGTGTGGGTGTGTGTTTAGCAGAATGGTGTGTACAAGAGGAATGTGTGTGTGCATGTGTAGTTGACATGAAATAGTAACGTGATTAGGTTAGAAAATAAGTATAAAGTATGTTTATGAAATGGGATCAATAAGAAATGAATATGGAATGCTTGAACATGGAATGGCCATGAGGTGTGCATAAGGGTCATAAAGCATGTATGAAAGTATTAAAGCTAGTTAATACACATTAAGGTGTGGGATATGTGTGTGTATGCCATAAGGAAATGAGTAATGGTAAAATCTAGGAATTAAAGAACATTGACCTAAATGAGGTTTCAGTGACATGAGTTTGTAATGTGTTAGCTTGAATGGTTAATAAATGTAATGATATGAAATGGTCTTGATAATTAATTGATTGTGGATCCTCGAAATATTATGAATCCTAAATCA
>CANXYI012252372.1:0-11138 GCA_948208565.1 Hura crepitans | reverse complement strand
ATTAGGCTTTATTATCTATGTATTTTGCTTTGCCCATATTTAAAAGATAGCTACCTAAACTAGATAACAGGACTCTCTAGCTATAAAGATTGTATAAGTGTACAATGGCCCCTAAGGACCTATACAGCTACTACACGGGCCTAGGTATGTGCAATGGCTCTTCTAAACCTATATAGCCATTGCACTGAACTAAGTATAGTGGCCTCTTTAGATCTATCTGACTGTTGTACTAGCCTAAAGGTGCATAGTGGCCTCTTTAGACCTATCCGATTATCGTGCCAGCCTAATATATAATAATGTTTAAATATACATGTAGTGGTTCAATTGGACCTATACAACTGCTACACCAACCTAGGGGCACTAAGGTATCCTAGCAGTCGCTAATCTATCCCTAGTTGACTAGTTAACCTATTTAATCTAGGTTACCTAATCATATGGTCTAGTCATAATATTTGTTTATGTTTCACCACCTTAAGTAATTTAAAGTAAGTTTTAGTCATTTTATGGTCAACACATAACCTTAGGGAAAAAAATATTGTTTTAATATCAATAGTTCCAAATTTGTCACCATTCATGCTTTATATGTCTATATGCCATTATATGGATATCACAATGTTCATCATACTTAACATTATTATCTCATATGCATATTTACTTATCAAAAGCATTCTCATGTCACATTTCTTGATGTCATGTATTATTCTTTCATAACTACAAGTTTTTTATAGCATAACCAAGCATGCATTACATGTAGCAACATTTAATTTTTCCATCAAATACCATTTGGCCATATCAAGAAACTCTCATAGCTATCTTATCTATCCATATCACTTTAGTTCATAATAATCATCTTGAGAATACAAACCACTATTTTATGATCATAGTTCAATACACATATATCATTAACAAGTTACTTAAGCATTATCACACACATGGTACATATGTTTTCATATCCATATATACAATGTTTACATAGCAAATTACATAGAAAATCTTAATTCCATATAACATAATTAATTATTTAAACATGTTAAAACCATTATATTATCCCTTTTTAACCGTTCGGCTAACATCAGCACTCACATAATGCTTCACTAGTCACACAATCATTAAAGCATATTTTAGACCATATTTATAAATTATTCCTTTATGTTTCATGCCATGTATGATTTGACCATATTCTTATCATTTAGCACTCATTGACTCTTTATGTTTAACACATCTATAACCACTAATCTTATATACATACATCATTATATCATTCTTATTACCAACATTCACTCCACAATCACATACAATATGACTTAGGCATATTAAGGAAACTCTTAGCTAAACATAGCACATAATCAACCCACCCATTATTTCATGCCCAACCTAAACTCATGCATCATCATAACATTATATCACTCATATATAGCGTAATTAGCATTAAAACCTCAAGCATCCTTCTATGGCCCATTCGGCTGATCAAAAAGTCACACTCTAATTCACTAACATCTCAACACACACACTCAATTACACATTCATACAACATCATAACACATTTATAAGACATTCAACAATATAATTCATTAAAATACATAACTTACACATTCACATTAGGGTTTCTCACACACATCATATACTAAATTGATTGGACATACCTAGGAGTCCAAATACCACAAATGCTTCCTTAGACCTTCTCTTTACCTTTATCTTTCCCTTACTCAACTTTATTTACAAACATATTATAGAAGCAAACTTAAAAATCTATATAAAATTATATATGTATAGAAACTTAAAACCAACTTGATAACTGTGTCTTTAGGCATCCAAGGAACCTTAAAAAAATATGAAAAACCATAAAAGCTCACCACATAAAAATTATGTCACTATTCATCCCTAACTCTATCTCTAAAAATCTTACTTAAAATCCTTATTTTCTTGCTATTATAGGTGTGCTGAAGCTTTGGAGGATGAGAATGGGTGGTTGATATGTAATTAAGGCATGAGATTGAGAGAAGAAAAAAAAAGAAATGGAAGGTTTGTGTGAGGTTTCCATAGGCTAAGAGGGAAGAAAAAAAAAGAGATACTATTCCTTATTTGAACCAAAATGAGACTTTGAACCCCTCTTTATATAGGGTCCTCAAATCTAAGGGTCTATATTTCTTCTCCTCATCTAATGGCTCGTAAAAACACAACCAATATCTACTCTTTTTAAATAAAAATTTTCTTTTATTTTTAAACCAAATTAACACTTTTAGAGATCCCATAAAACATCTTAAAACATAATATGAAAGCCTTCAAAAATCCATGCTCGAAAACCAAGAAAATCTAATTAAAAACATTACTTTTATCTTTATCCCATTTTTATAAAATACCTTTTGATGTTAAAAAATTCCAATTCCAATTCCAATGCCAATGGACTATTTGGAGTATTTGAGTATCATGTTGTATTAATCCTGAGTCAATTTGAGCAAAAATGAAATATTTTTATGGCTAAGCTATAACTAGGTTACTATTCACACAATACTACCATAAAATCTTTGCTTCTATTTTTAACCATCTTAATGACTCTGTTTTCATTCCAAAATGTATCCAAAATTATATTATGATTAATACTTCCATCCAGTTGCTTCAGTGCATCTTGGGTCTTGAGGCCATTATTTATGTCCCGAGAAGTACTATTCATAACACTAGGATTCTTAGACGTTATACATATGAACTAGATTTGTAGTTTTGTTCTAGTCACATGAACATGCAGCATATTCAAAACAGATAATGTTGGGTTGATTATTTCAAATTATTTATTGTTTGCAGTTGATTTGATTTGATTATACTAATCATTATAAGTCATAATATGTGTTCATGATTATTGAAAATCAATCAAAAATGTTTAGATTGATTAAGTTACCAAAATAGTGAATTCGATAATTATGGTATATGCATAAATGAGATTTTTGCATATAGTAACCTGAGATTTTTGTATTAATTAATTCTAAAATTATTTATGGAATTAATATGTCACATTTATTTATTTGATGAGATTAGATATTTAAATATACATATTTATTATTGATTGGATTAATAATGGAAACAAGATTAACTAATAAGCAAGAATCTAATTTTACCTTAATTGTTGGATGTGATTTGAAAATGTTTCCTCTTTAGAAAGAGTTTCCAAAATTGGAAGAGGTTTCTAAATATAGACATAAGCACCATTAATGAGATTAATGATATTAATTACTAAATTTAACCAAGACAAGACATGCACATCTGAAATGCATTAGAAGATCGAATAGAATTACTAATTTGGATTCAATAATTACAAGTTTATTTATATATTAGAAATGTGACACCCTTTACTCAATCTGATCATCGAACCCAAATAAAGAGTGACATACAACCAAAATCTAACTCACTTTATTTATCTCTTACTTAAGATTCATATGATTTGAAACCTTTCTCATGTGTAACTTATTATGTGAACATATCAAAACATATCTTAAAAAAAACCTCATATAAGGTTTACTATTCGAGATTTTCGTGTCAAAAATCCAACAGCATAATAGTTGTATCGGGACACTATCCTAAATAGTAACCTATATAAAATAACACTTCTAATATATCAAAACATAGCTCATTATCATTTTGGTCCATCTGACCATCTAAACTCAATATCATCTCAATCGACACACACATAAAGATTAACATTCATCTCATAAACATTCCAAACTATACATATATTAATAGCTCTACAATCATCATGTATCAATACCCATCACAAATATATCCTCATATATACATACATATTATAAGTTCACCTAAACTTTTGTTACATTATAGACCCTTAATCCATACATCAGAATACATATGAGTGCTTATACAATCTTTTTATTCTTTTAACATATAGCATACAAAACTATACAAACACTTCATCTATAAATAAACCCATGACCTCTGTAGCCTGGGGGTTCTTCATTTCGAGCTATCCAAAAACTTGCATCACAAATAAATGATGCGCTAAGCTTTATAGCTTAGTGGTGTATCTAATAATCTTATGTTTAAGCATATATTCTAATTTAACAAACATCAAGTCACAGTAATCAAATATACATACATATTATGCATTAGCATAGCATCAAGAATTAACATCATAGATATGAATAGGCATAGCATATTATAATCATATAAAATGTTAAAACAACACCTTAATATGAGGATAATAATTTTTCATGCATACCTGCTAACCACAATCATTATTACAAAGTTAGATTTAATATATTTGTAATTTAACTTTATTTCACATTATTCTTACTTACATATTGAATATTGTTAGTTCTTACCCATATATAAAAGACAACAAACCAAAATTGGATAATGGGACTGATAGTGCTTAGAGGCCTATATAGTTGCTTAATTAAAGGCCTGTATGATTCCTTGAAGGCCTATATGATTACCCAAAGGCCTATATGGTTACCTAAAGGGCTATATGATTGCCTAAAATCCTCTACTGTACCCAAAGGTACCTTAGCAGCTATTATATCTCTTTAATTGATCGACTAACCTATCCAATCTAGGTTGTTTAATCATATGGAGCATTATCATACTTATTTTTTATTTCACCATCTTAAAATTGACTTAAGAGAACTTTATAATTATTCAAGTTATTAGTTATGTTTACCTTTATTACATACTCATACATGAATAAATTCATATCATATCATCATACTCACATCATTAACTCATACTTGCTTGCTTTTTGCTTAAAGCACTATAACTCATCTTGATATGCCATTCAGCCATAGCCATACATTACTCATATGAATATCATGCTTGTCTCATTTTTACTTTATTTCCTTATATTAGGCATAATGCATTACATTTCATGCATGGCATTATAATGCATATTCCATGGTAAGAGATACATATGAAATACTTACCTTATATTTGCCATCCATTATATAATAGTTAGCACTTATACTATGGCATTTATGACCTCAACACCATAGCATATTCCATGTATAAAAAAATATTGGCATTAAAATTACATAAACACCACACACACACACACACACATATATATATATATATATTAAGAGCAACCTCTTAAGGTTAGATTCACATACTTAAAGTTCTCATCACATTATTCTACTTACTTTCTCTTTATACATCATGTAGGTTTTTAAACTAAGGCATAAAGATGCTTAAACTAAGGCAAACTCAAAATGTATGCTTAACACCAATATTAACCTTATAAGAAAACTTTCACATACTTAAGCCATATTGGCTCACATACTTTGTAGGATTAATAATCTACATCATGTCACATGCTTTATAACATATCATCATCATCACATAGACATCGAATTATACTCACACAATTTAATTTAAACTATAAGGTCTTACACATGGACTTATGGTTCTCATAGCCCATTATTGTATAAACCATATATTCATGCAAGCCATATACATTATAATCATAACTTATGTACATTAGTTAGGCCATTCAGCCATATTATGATAAGGCATTAAGACACTACTACTTTAATTTTATGAGATAACTTGGATAATTAGGCTCTCAATACTTGCTTTAACATAAATAAATCCTCAAATCATGCATACATGATATATTGCATAAAACAATCTTCACATACTTTATTGAGCATTCAGCTAGTATACATGTCGTAATCTTATATTACCATATTCTCATGTTACATAATTATATACTTTTATATCACCACTTAATCATTACATACGCATGCATATCATTCATCCCAAATGCATATTGTTAAAGATGTTTGTCTTTATTCATTATTAACATAATCAATAGATTATTTGGCTAATGTTTAGCATATATCTAGCTTTAACCACATAAACTTATTTTAGCACACTTAATTCATTTTAGGGCATATTCATATAATCTCTTCATGATCTAGCATACATGCCATATTACACCCTTATTTTACATACCATAATCCATTTGGCCATAGTTATTCCATAAGCATATTAATACATCTTCATCATACAAAATATCATTAACTCATAACATACCTTAATGACCATAATATCATTATGCATACTTATTTTTATCATTAGCACACATAATCACACTTGAACTTTAAACATTATATGTTTTTACCACTTCTTTATATAAGCTTTCTTATTTCTATTTCATCATTCATATACACCATTCCTTTTAATTATCATTGAATATCATAAATATTAAATTAGTTTCACAAAAACACATATTTGCATCTATTATATACACATATTATCACATGGATCATAAAATCCATAGTAGTCCACACATACACACATATTAACTTCATGGCATGTTTAGTGTGACATTCGACCACCACATGGCCTACGCTAACATCCAACAAATTCAATTATCAACATACATAGTTTAGCATGGTTACCGCATTATATTGCCATTAAGTGTCATAATTAAGCCATTAACATACATAAAAGTCTCAAATACATACATATATACACACTTTAATGGCTAGAATAATTCATTAAAACATAGGATTAGTGGATACACATATCAAATGTGTTTAAAGCACTTCTTTAAGCTCTATATACCTTCTATTTCCTTTTTCCTTAATCCTTTCTCTTTCGTTCCATACCCGTCAAGCATATACATCAAAAGTATGTAAAAATTTCATTTAAAATCCATGCACTTCCAAACTTAAGATTGACCTTAGAAAACTTTAATTGACATCAAATGGAATCCGTAAAAATTATAAAACCCCAAAAATAATTACTCATGCAATAATTAGTTACTATTCATCTATAACCTCTAAAAATTTCATAATAATTAAAATAGCTATCCAATTCTCAAATTAACTTGATAAATCTCTTACTGGTATCCTATTACATCTTAGAAAAATATCAAAGCTTAAAAATAAAACCTTTTCCCAATACTTGGTCACTATTCATCTATAATATTAAAAAATTCATTGTAATTTATACACAACTCCAAATCAATTTCTACCTTAATATAACTTCATTTAGAACCTTAAATTATTCTTAAAAAATATAAAACCTCAAAAATAAATACTTACACAAATTCGAATTACTATTCACCTAAGAATAAATCAATCGAAATTCTCTAATATTCTTTAATTAAGCCTTCTAATATGATGTGCAACACTTGTATAAGCCATATATTATATCAATTTAGTGTTTAGATAAAAGATTTGGATGAATTTGAGAGAGGAAGGGAGCTTTAAAAGCTAAAAATGGCTTTTTGGCGGGTGACTTTTTAGAGAGGAAGGAGGCTACTAGAATTGCTGCCTTAAGACAAATTTTTCTATCTTTTACACTCTTCATCAATGGCCATGATCAAATTTTAAAAAGAGATCTAAGGGCTTACATTTATCCATACTTAAAAATCCTCTTTTATCACCATTTTATTTTTATATTCCCATTCCAACATCAATTTAATACTCATTATAGTCATAAATAATTATAAATATTATTACTTAAAAGCCCCAAAAAACTTGTGCTCAAAAACTGAGAAAATTCAATTAAAATCGTCACTTTTATCTTTACCCGATTATTACAAAATACTTTTCAATGTTAAAAAATTCTAATACACATACCATTATATTCCTTAGAATATTTAAGCTTCAAGATATGGAATTTCTAAGTCCATCTGAGCACATTCAAAAGTATTTTATGGTTCAGCTTTAATAGTGTCACTATTCATATTACATTGTCGTAAAAAATTAACTTCTATTTTAACCACCTTAAAGACTTCATTTTGAATCCAAATTTCACTAAAAAAATATTCTCATAATTGCTTTTAACCTGATTGTAGGTTAACATTCAAAAATAAAGAAAATAAACTTTTACACATTAACCCACCAGTGGGCTAATGTTATGTTTCAAGGAACTTTCATGAAAATTTTTAGATTATGCATTAACCTATCTACAGGTTAATATGAAAAACCATAAGGTAAGACTTCCACACTTTAACCAATTGACTTTCATTCTATAATATTAGTGTGACTTGAGTTTCGGGTAACACTATTCATATCCCGATAGTACTATTCACAATATTGAGATTTTTAGGTGTTACAAGCAATGTAGATAAGGGTGAATGTTTTGGCATGATAAATAGTTATAGACTATAAATGACCAATGAGATTGTTCATTTGCATGGATTTTTGCTTTTGGTAAATAAAGCCTGCATGTCATTTCCTTTCTCTTATTCTGTTATATTTCTCTTTTCATCTAACTCCTCTCAAATGTAAGAGGCTTTCTATTATTGTAATTATGAAATTAGATTACATAAGATTAGGTTAAGAAAGAAGTACAAAGAGTAAAAAAGAAGAAAAAGATAGAAGAAAAGGACTAATGAAAAAATCCATGAAAGTGTTTTATTTATTTTTATTATTGGGTTGTAAATTCATGCATAACTACTTAGGTTTAACCCAAATTGATTTCCTTTAGCTTTAGAAAATCAATGTACTTAAATTCCATAAATAAATCATTTATTTTAATGAGATTAGAATGATATATGCATGATTAATGTGCTTAATATGCATGTGCATGCTAACACATGCTTAACCCAACAATTGCATGTGCATACCAAAGTATGAAAACTATGAATGATGAGACCTAAAAAAAATCCCTCAAAAAAAATTAAGACAAGTAAGCCTTCTATTAATATAGCTTAGACCAGAGTTCTCTTTAGTATTAGGTTGTTAAGCATACTTAAGCCCATGCTACATTAACTATGTTTAAATAAAATCAATGAGTCCATCTTAACTAATCCATTAGTTTGTTGAGCATACTTAAAGCTAATGGGTTTAAAGGCAAGATTGGAGAAATGTGCATGAGATACACATGAACCAAGATTTGGTGATCAAATGATTTAGTAGTTGTATGAGATACAATTGGTTTGAGAAATCTAGCATTGAAATTTGAAAATGGATTGATAAGCATACTCAAGGTCAAATTTGAATAGTAGATGGGTACTAACCCACTAGAAAAGCTTTTAATGGTCTTTCTTGGATTAATTAGTGAGAGCTATTTATTTGCAATAAAATAATGGTTGTAACATGCATGAATTTTTTTTAATGACCTTATAAAATGTATTCATGTACATAATCATGCGTTAACATGTTTTGTCTTAATCTTTACTAGGTACATTACATTAAACATGAGTTCATTTAACATGAATTTGTGAAGCATTTTGGGTGCTAATAAAGTGATTAGTCCTAATCAAAATTTGACAATTATTCTTAGAAGTGAGAAGATTGATTATGTGTTGGAGCAACTTATGCCACTAGTCTTTATTGGCAATGCTAGTGCTGATGAACAATCAACTTATTTAAAGCATGTCGAGGATAGTGACTTGCCAACATGGCATAAATGTCCTTAGAGCTTCAAAAGAAATATGAGCATATGAATGCTCACACCATCCTTTTTTGCCTTAAAGAGTTGGTTGAGGAGTAAAGCAAAACTAAAAGATATGAGATATTTGAGGCTTTATTTTTTTATAAGATGGTAGAGGGGACTTAGGCGTGTAATATAGGCTAAAAATGAATGGGTACATTAAAAGGCTCGCCTTTTTGGGCTTTATTATAGACATGAGCCAAGTATTGACTTAGCTATATAGTAGTTTCTTGATAGTTATACAAAGTTTGTGTAACACCTATAATCTTTCAATTCTATAAATAGTACCTCTTAAAGAGTGAACAATGCTTTTAGGAACCCGAGGTGTACTAATGCCATATTAGGGAAGTATTAATTATAACATAATTATGGGTGAAATTTGGGATAAAATTAAAGTCATTTAAGGGGTTAAAAATGCAAGTAAACTTTTACCAGTGTCCCTTGAATAGTGACTCAGTTGAAGTTGAATAATAAAATATTTTCAAAGTGCTCAAAAAATTTTGAAAATAGCATGATTTGATGGTAAAAAATTCCAACAAAGCCAATGGAATTGGTTTTGGAATTTTTTGAGGTTGGGAAGTAATTTAACGGAATTAATTTATGATGTTTCAACTCGAAATAAATAGTTCCTCATGAAATTTAATTTTTATTTTTTTAGGATATTTACAATATAGATTTTAATGATTTTTGAAATAATTAGCTTAATTTTTTGACACATGTAGCTTCAAATATGAATTTTTAGAGAGAAAGTTGCATAGATTAAATACTAGCCCTCTATTTGCCATGTGTCACCCATCTAACCCTTTATTCCATGCATAAGAAAAAACCTTAGACCTTTTAAACTAGTATTTTTCCTCCCTTTTCCCCCTCTCATCCGATGCCTTCTCCCTCTATATGAACCCTAATTTTTTCTCCATTTATGCCATTAAACACCAAATTTCTTATACCTAAACAAAACAAAATTTCCTCCATAATGTACTTATACTTATTCTAGTGAAGGAAAGCCTTGAGAAGGCCTAAAAAGAGAGGAATTCCTCTAGGGTGAATAGTGATCAAGAGAAAAAAGGAGAAGTGATTGAGAAGAAAGAAGATCAAGCTTGAGGAGTGATTTAGTAGTGTTTTAAAGCCTATAGTAAGTGAATTTAGTGATTTACACATTAAATTTAATTAATTCCATAAAGTAGGCATATATGTGTGTGCATGTGAATCTACATATTTGTATGGAATTGGAAGTGTATATGTATATGACATGTATAAATAGGCTTATAATAATGTTTGATGCTTAGATATAATGAGAAATAGATGAAGAACATGCTAGGTGACCAATACCTAAAAGTGTCTAAAACATATACTTAAAGAATTTAAATGGATATAATTGCTATAAAATAATAAAATATGGAAAGATATTTTTAATTAATTGATGTAGTATGCTTTAAACATTTAAAATAAAGAAATAGGGACTTTGAATGGGTTAGATTGGAGTGGTCGAATAAGGTGTAATGGTGATTATATGACTAGAGCTAAATTGTTGGTACATATGTATATAGGAGATAAAACATTAATTAATGAGACTTCTTTTATATGAAAGATTAAATTTGAGGCTTGATTGTAGGATTTAGGGGGATCAAATGACTAATGAAAGAAGAGGAATTTGTGTGATGATCATACATGAAATAACAAGAGTAGGTAACTAATATACCTTTGTATGAAGAATTTACATAAAGAATATATATATATATATATATATA
>CANXYI012252260.1:0-12179 GCA_948208565.1 Hura crepitans | reverse complement strand
CTTAATACATTTTTGGTGTCTTCGCAATCGTTTTATCTTCTTGAACTCTATGCTTCATGGTGCTTTTGTAATTCTCTAGTACATTATTTCCAGCTTTGTAGAGTGAACATTGAGCCAATGAACATATCATTTTAATCATTGTTTTAATATAACCTGATTTTCTACCTGGAAATAGGACATTGATATCTGTGCTTGTGTTATATTTGATTATTTATTTTTTTATTTTTATTTTTTAATTGGTTGTTTGCTGATTGAAGTGATCAAATATAAAATGGCAGTAATTGTTATCTCATGTCTCTATGCTAGCACATTCTCTACTCATTTCTGTTGTATTGAATTTTCCTCTCTCCTTTTTATCGAAGTGTTGCTTTTTTGGTGATATTTCTTCTTTCAAAAAGAAAAAAAAATGTTTTCAAGGAAAAGGCTCTGCAGCATTTTGTTTTCTTCTGTCATTTACCATTTCAATAACATTTTTGCCCATATCTCTTGATTTTCCAAGAAGTGGAATATTTGAAATTAATGATTTGGTTCAATAGGCGTTGGAGCAAGGAAGCAAAATGAAAAATAAAAATCGCATCTTGGATGCTGGTTCAACAAGATCTGATTGTCCTCTTCTTTTTTGTTTTTTGTTCTTTTTTATGTTTAATTTGTCATTAATTTTTCATCAATGGTTTCTCTTATCTAGATGACATAAAACCAGAGAATGTTGGACTTAGTCCAGAAATGCCTTATTTTCGTTTGGTTGCAGCCGGAAGAAAACCTCCTATCATATACCTGCGCCTTCATGAATGTGACAAGTTCTCGGTATGCCGGGTTTAAGGTTTTTCTACGCAAAGTTTGAGACAAAATTTATGTTAATTGGGGAGTTATATTTTAATTGGGGCTATGTTGCAGATTGGTATCTTCTGCTTCCCACCATCAGGTGTCATTCCTCTTCATAATCATCCTGGAATGACTGTGTTCAGCAAGCTACTGTTTGGGAAGATGCATATCAAATCTTGTGATTGGGTGATTGATGCCCCCTGCAACAGTTCTCCTGTGGTGGGTCCTTCTGAAGGTAATGCTTCCCTTTCTATTACTTATATTTTGATGTTTCATTTCTTTCTTGAACTAATTAATATATCTGAGAAAGTCAAATTTCAAGCTTAAATTATTGTGGACAGCATTACAAGAGACAGATGTTTCCTTAAGGCAAACAAAAGCTGGTGGAACATGGCAACATTTATGTTCTAAAATATTTAGAAATTTGCATGGAAGAATGTACCTTTCTTTTTAGTTAATCACTAGGCAACCTCGATTGTTTATATTGCTCGTCCAAATTAGTAGCTAAAAGTATAACCTTCATATAACCTTGCTCGAGAATGGAAATTTCATCTCTGCTTTTATTTTTACTTTTACTTGTAAGTGATTTCAGTCGAGAATGTACCTTTCTTTTTAGTTAATCACTAGGCAACCTCGTTTGTTTATATTGCTCTTCCAAATTAGTAACTAAAAGTTTAAGCTTCATATAACCTTGCTCGAGAATGGAAATTTCATCCCTGCTTTTATTTTTACTTGTAAGTGATTTCTTACTCGAGTGTTGTGGCTTTGATGTAGGGAAGCAGCAGCCTGAGGGTCTGCAATCCGACACAGAACAGCTTGAGCCCCAGCAGCGTGAAGGAAAGCAGCCGAATCCCAAGCAACCCATAGTAAGTCTAGCAAAGGTCAAGATCAACTCCGACTTCACTGCACCTTGCAATGCCACCATACTTTACCCTGCGGATGGAGGCAACATGCATTGCTTCACTGCAGCAGCAGCTTGTGCTGTGCTGGATGTTCTTGGCCCTCCATATTCAGATCCCGAAGGTCGTCATTGCACATACTATAATGAATTTCCGTATGCCAGCTTCTCAGGTACTAGTCTCCCTACTGACATAGTTCACTGTGATTTCACTTGTTAATCTTATGGCGTGCTAAATTTCAACAATTGAATATTGGAAATTGTCTGAAATTTCAGTTGATGGTGTTTCTGTGCCTGAAGAGGAAAAAGAAGGTTACTCGTGGCTTCAGGAGAGGGAAAAGCAGCCTCATGATTTTGTTATGATTGGAGAAATGTACAGAGGACCAAAAATTTTGAAGAAATGAGTCGAACCCTTCTTCATCATCCTTCCCTGCCAGTTTTCCATCGCTGCTGCCCCTGGGTGTGGCAGACTACAGTAGAGCTCTTGTTCTGTTTTGCTAGGTTTTTTTTTTGTTTCTTTTATTATTATTATTATTACTTCTTTTTTTTTTTTTTCAACCTTTCTTTGTGGGACATGGGCACTTGCTGCTCTCGATAGGTTCTGTACATAAAAGGGTTAAAAACAGGGGGATAAAAAATGTTTTAGGTGCACAGCTAAAGAGGTTGATAGTTCAATGAGAAAATGTTAAAAGTGCACTTTTTGTCTTTGGTCATTATCATCTCTATCTATCAATTTTGTCAAATTGCCTTTTCCTTCAAGGAGATTATATGATTTGCAATTTGTCCATTATTTAGGAAACCTATTGAGCCGATGGAGGCCTGGAGGTACGAGTTTTTGCTTCGTACTAACGGGACAGAAACATATGCTACGCTTTTTCAATTTGGATTAACCTTGGTACATGCGAATTTTAAAAAAAGATTGAATTTTCATCCTGCAAGGAGTTCAGTTAAAGCTTCAATTTGAAAGATGACGTATATTTATAGGGGTAATAATTAATTGATATTTTATATTAAACAAATGTGTTAAATATTTTTTGTACTTTTCTTTAAATTAATTATTGATAACGAATTTTTTTTTAATGCGTGGTGATTTTTTATTTTGAAATATTTTCATTACATTTTATTTTTTATTTAAATTATAATATTAATATATTAATTAAAAGTTATATGTGTTTTTTAAATTATTTGTTTACATCAATAAATAATATAAATTAAAAATTTATGAATAATAATTAATATAGCTATAATATTAAATTTTATGAGATTTTTTTATTATAATCTTCTTTTAAATTAATTTTTATTAATATTAGATAACATATTAAAAAAATAAATGCACCCACATATATATACTTTTAATTGTAATTTAATAAATGTTAATAAATTTTTACTAAACACTTATAATTTTTTTCTATTATCATCAATAATTATTATCGATTATTAATCATTTTAAATCACTAAATCAAACAACATTTTATATGTACCTAAGCCTTCAAAATATTTTTGTATGTGCAAGATGAAAAATTTTTCTTCACTAGGCAGCCTTAAACTACTATAAGAGATGTCTATTTTGATAAAGTTGCTTGGGTCTCAAGCAATATTATTAAAATCGGATTGGGCATTCAATCAGATAACTAATTGGATTACAGTTCAACCAGATTAAATTGGATTTTTTTAAATAAAATCATTTATAAAAAATTTAATAACATAATATGAGCAATATGATATTAAATAAATTGTATAAAAATAATAAAATGAGTAAATAGTTTATATATATAAAAATAAGTTTAACAATAATAATATAATAAATTATTATTAAAAATATAAATATAAAAAGTTCAATAATTTAGAAAAATGAAAGTGAAGGTGTTATGATATATTTATATAATAAAATTTAGAAAAATTTTTCAATATAATTTATGTATGATTTCTTATTCTTAATTAAACAAATTTTTTAAAATAGCTAAACTTAAAATACTTTAATTATCCATTAAATGAAATATAAATCAATTGAACAAATTTTATTATTAATATTTTTAAATTGCTCTTAAATTATAAAAATAAATATTATAAAAAAGCATACTAAAAGAAAAAAAAAATTATAAGTCTAAAACCAAAAATGAAAAATAAGTAAAAATTGTGAAATTTTCGGTTCAATCCGATTTTTTTTTTATTTCCGCTTCGACTAGTTTTTTTAGATTCAAATCGGTTTAATTCTATTTTTTACTTTTCAATTTTTAACACTAAATAAGATCAAACAAGCCTTTGATTTGCCGTCGAACCTATCTAATTGACTGGTCTAATTTTAATAACATTGGTCTCAAATATTACAAAGGATGATTGTTTGTTTTACAACAGCTATAAATTTATATAATAATAAATCGGTCGGAAATTGGAAGTGCAATGACTTTTTTTTTTTTTATATATCATTTAATATTTTTAGGCATGGTCAAGGGCTGATTTTGACGCCAAATTATTCAGAACCAAATAAGTCAAAATTGGCCCTAAACTAGTGAAACTCTGAACCTCTATTAAACTGAAATTTAACTCTTGAATTTAAGATTTAATTCTTGACAATTTCGGTTTCAATCTTAAGCCATAGGTTTCAAATTGTATTTTTTAGAAATTTTTAAAAAGAAGTAAAAAGATTTTTTTTTTTTTATAAGTAAGATAATTATATATATTGTGATTACTGTAAACACTAATAAAACATGTAACTATAAAATTTAGTTAAATTTTTCCTTTTCAATTTAGATATTAAAGATAACTTGAAATAAATTTTAATTTTTTATTTATAAAATAGTTAATTAATTAAGAAATTAATATATAAGTTAAATTTTAGATTCTGAAATAATTCCTTTTTAAACTATTTTATAAATTGTAATTGCTAGTTTATAAACTGTGATATAAATTATCATATTACAATTTGATTAAAGTTTAAAATTTTATTAAATTTAAATCAACGGTTAATGAATTAGAACTGACAATTAATGAATCGAAATTGATGATTAATGACCCATAATTATGATTAAATATTTAAAACTTATTAATCTAATTGATTCAAATTGTATGGAATAAATCTACGAAGAAAATAAGTTGCTTTTTTTTAATATCTAAAAATATTTTATACTTAAAAATTAAATTCAAAATTTTTAACAAAAGAAAAAAAAGACCATATAATTTTATTTCATCCGTTAATTACATAACTATGACGATTATACGCTATTTCAAGAGAAATGGGTTCATTTCTGTCCAAATCCTATAAAGTTTGTTGATGTTGATATGATTGGAGACAGAATTTTTGATGGGATAAAAATATCTGAAGCAAAATTCTATATTTGATATTATACTTCGGCGTGCTGTCAAGGTTAAATGATATCTTGAACAAGGTGGCTTTTGACGTGGTCCACTGGAAGAGAAAGTGGGCCACACTTTTGACCTGAATCTGTTATTTTTCTATGTTTTTAAAAGCAACTTAATAAATATATTGGGATAATTTTTACATACCATCCTTTAATTATTAATCTTATATTTATTATATTTTTAATTTTATTTTGTATATAAATTTTTTAAATTTTAAAAATCTTATCATAAAAATCTTACTATAATAAATTAACTTTTTAATTTTTTTTATCTTTAAATTTATTTTTCTTTTCATTCTTACTCTAAACCTTTCACTTACTTTTAAAAATACAAATTGATTTATTTCCAATTTCATAAGGTCCCTATTTAGAAGAGGAATCCTATTTAGAGTACAATTACCTTATCAAGGGGAGTCTTTTTCAAATAAGTGAATCCTTTCCTAGTAAGACAGGAACATTTACGCCTACTTGAGGTATGTTAACACATTATTCACTTGAGTTCTTATTATTCTCTTTAAGAATTCTCTTTTAACTTAAGCATTAGAGTGTAATCCACAGGTACCCCGGTGTGTTTGTTCTATTCTTGTAGTTATTTGGTGGATGAAGAGATTTGCGGAGTTGTTAATTTGGTGCGGTGAGCATGGACTTTTTTCTTTGTTTATCGAATTAGTAAAGATGGATCCTCAATCAAGTAATGCAATTCAAAACAAACAACAAGGTCTTATAACTCCAGCTTGGGGTTCTAATAATGGGGTTAACAATAGAGCATCCAATGAAGTTCAAGTGGAACCAAGTTTTGCCTTGATTGCAGCAAGCAACAATCTTGTGACAATAACTTAACAATTACATGCTAACATCAACTTTTTGGTAGCTATAGCTAAAAAACAAGAATGACATTATGAAAAAGCATTGACATTGCAGAAAGAGAGGTGGGAACGATGGAAAAGCAGTCCTTCAAAGTCAAGTAGGAGAAATTCGTAGCAGATGACACAGTGACACCCTTTACCTAATTATTTCTTTGAATCGGATAAAGAATGTCACATAGCCAAAATCTATCTACCTTCTATCAAGGTTATTAAAAACTTAAGGCCTCATTAATCAATCACAGAAAATCCTATTTAACATATTAACTTCTTCCCTATTAAACTTAACCAATTTGGAGTCATTACATCAAAAATTCGGCAGCATAACGATTGTCCAGTGACATTATTTGAAATTTAAGGTAGCATAATGATTGTCCAGTGACATTATCCTAAATTTAAACCTGTAGAAAAACACTTCTAAAAACACACATATTACATCCCAAGCCACTTTGATCCTCCTGATCATCCATAGCTCAAAACATTTCCATTCTCAGATATCACATACATAAGAAAATCATCTAGATCATTTACATACTATACATACACAACCTTCATCTGCTCCTATATCTAACTTCATAATACTAAACAATCATATGAATATTATAAAACCATACTCAATCACGTACGAACCATAATATAAATTTGGTAAGCTTCAAAAGTCCTTACACAAAATACATATAAGCTTTGAATCTATACAACAAACTAAAGTCACTTATACATAAGAGTGATCCATATGAGATTCCCCTTTTGATCTTCTTGCTTATGCTAAAACTTGTATCTTTTGTCCCAATTCACATACTCATAACCTATGCATCATAAAATAAATACAATGCACTAAGCATGGAGCTTAGTGATGTATCCAATAATATCACACACAATATCACATGCATGAGACACTCATGATGTTTAACAATAAAGGCACATCTATAATGAAATAATGAGGTATAAATAATTAACATGTTACACACACACACACACACACTCACACACTATTAAGCATTTAGATTAGTACGTACATAACATTCATAACAAAAAAATGATTTTAATCTACATTCCTAAGATATGTGTTAACATTCATATACAAATCATGAAATTCAATACATAACATCATAATAACAACATGATGTAATTCACATGGCAAGGATCTATACTTATAAAGTAGATTCATATCAATAAAAAACCATACACATGATTCATGTTTTTAGTTCCATCTCTACAAGTCACTTATTAGTTATGCTTCATCTTATTCAGGTTACTCATCTAATTGCCTATAATCAACGAACAAAAATCCTAAATTGGATAATGGGAATCGATGACCATAAAGGTTTGACGGTGACCTGAAGGTCTAGTGGCGACCACAAAGGTCTGAATAATGACACGAAGGTTTAGCCTGAAGGTAGATAAGTTGACTCGAAGGTTTAGCTAAAAGGAAAATACATTGACCCAAATGCAAATACATTGACCCGAAGGTTTGAAAATAAGCACTGAAGTGCCCTAATAGCTACTAATCTCCCTAATTGACTAGTCAACCTCTCGAGACTATGTTGTCAAACTCTTATAGGCTATCACCATTTGCAATTTAGTTTCATATGCTTTAACATAGCTTATATACAATTTTCATATCATTTTGCCAACAAATGACCACACGGGGTATCTATAATCTTTTAAGTATATGATTTACATACATCTTATTCATGCAATATAACTTATAAATAAGTTATCATCATACATTTGTCACAACTCATACTTTTATCATGAGCTTCATGTTCCCTTTTTATCAAGATTTCATTAAATGTCCAATGTATATATTATTGGTTATTCGGCCTAACTAGACATAAGGCTATACACAATATGTCTATGTTTACTATAGCATATAACATCACTATAATACTCAAATACAAGGCATATATTATTTTACCATCAAAGCATCGATTATGTGTCATGTGATTTCATACATTTTAACATTCACTACTTTGATCTCTTAATTAAGTCACTCGAGTCTTTTTTGTTGTATTAAGCCTTAATATAATCATAGGTGTATCAATCATCATTTAAAGCTTATATTGGCCCATAGGCTCTTCACCATATAAAGATCAAAGCACTATGATCCACATAGGTCATTTGGCCACACCATGTACATGAGCCATTAATGTCCATAACTTGAAATAATTGGCTCATTTCAAGCATCATACATGTGCTTACTTTCCTTTGATTATGTTAATCAAATTAACACACTTAAGGTAAGACCTACAATAAATTGTAGTATACCTTTTTTTAGCGTAGCCACTTTTCATCATGTATAACAAGCGTAACATAAACATGCATGCACATTGATTAGGCAAGTCAACATTTTCAGCAAAACTTCTATTTCATTCCTCATTGTACATACTTTATCAATATTATGCTTAAATAACGCTATCAAGATTGACTTTACATTTATATCACTATAAAACATACAACTATCTGCCAACATTGTCATTTTTGTGCCTTATTGATTTTTACATCTCAAAAGTTATGTTTATAACAAATCACTACTTATCACCATAACAATAGACATCACATGCGTTCTTAAAGGTATACTAGCAGATCATTCAACCAAGACTTCACACTCACACATATTACTTATTTTTATCCCTTTACACCTTTGTTAAAGAGCATTAATGACCAATTCAACTACAATTTGTTATACAAGTCATATGTCATAACAACTGTACTCCTTGAGGTGTATATATATATATATATATATTCACTTTAAATAAATAAAAAATATTAATTATTGGTTTCACATAACCTTATTCCATACCATTTTTTGTTCATAGAGCATACTATGTCATACACTTACTTTATATTATACTTTCGATTTATAGAGTATGTATGTATATTCACACATATTGCTTTTCAAAAATCTTTTTAGATTCTAATTATATATATGCGCATATTTTTACTTCCCATATGGTAATTTAGATCACTAAGCACAAATATGTCACTAATATTTCTAGTATGATATTTTAAAACTTAAGACATATATATGCATCAATTACTATTCATAAAACATTTTAGATCTTAATGCGTATATATGAATCAATTCAAGTACAAGTTACACACTTTAATTTCCACACATACCATTTTTGTTTTTGAATTTATCGAAAAAATATACATAATATAAATCTTTATGTGTACTAAGCCTTATTCAGTCCATACACACTAATACATACCACATTTATTCATCGATTCCATATCACATATCATACATATGATGCCAAATCGATTACTAACAACATAACAACAATTTCCTATCAAAATACACTTAAACCTAACACATATTTGAGCTTTAAATTGACATGCATGTACACACATTGAAATTTAAAAGCTTATTGGATACACTTATAACTCATGTTGAAAACTTCTCCATAGCTGCACTCCTTTCTATTAGCTTACCCTTTTCTCTCTCTTACGATTTTTTATATATTTCCTCTATGGCCATGTTACCCAAATTCCTTAGTCTTATAGGTTTAATCGCTTCTTGTGGTCTTTAGATCTTTCTTAAATCCTCATTAAATCATGCAAATCATGTACTCAAGCTAGTCTTTTAGAATTCCATACATCAAAACATGCAAAAATAAAAAAAAAAAGACACTAAACTTGCTTGTGTTTAGAATTGTAGCAATAATTGCTACATACAACTGTTGCCAATTCAATAGTTGCCATCATGATTTCCTCTTCCTCAACACTTCAGTAGCAACAATTCTTATTATTGCTAAATTTGTAGCAACAAGCTCCTTATAACTCCATCGACAACTTCCTCCCAAAACTGCCCCCTTAAATATCCCCTATCTTCCCTTTTTGCCATAGCATTTAAGAAAGAATAGAAATTGTATCCACTTTTTGTTGTAGAACTTTTATAGTCTTATTACTCTGTAACTTCTAACATGCTACCAATCAACTTCAATTCTATAGAAACCTACACGCTGTCAACTCCCTAGCTGTATTTTTTCCCTTTATCTATTGCCTGTTCCTTTTCACCCCTTAATTCTTACTTCTTTACCACTGATATAGTAGCAACAGGTGCCTATTCCCCTTTATATGCCACTACTAAAAAAAATAGTAGACGTCCCTTTCTTCGCAACTAGAAATTAAGGAAAATAAGAGTGAGTGCTCCTTCACTTTGGTTTTTAGCTTCCTTATTAGTGGCACCTTTAGTATAACACTTCCTTTAGTATTCATCATAATAACAACAACAAAGAATTTCCCCTTATACAATCTTCTCACCCACTGAATTACACTCGTGCCACTCAAATGTATCATGACATAGTTTGATCCTCACCATGTTTATAGCTTTAATAGCCAGTGCCTCTTGCTGCATGAAGTCGTGAATGTTCAGATTGATAGTACAAATAGGCTTTGTCCACCTCGTGCTTTAGAAATGGCTCTCATTTAATTTGGCTCCATCATGTATCTACCTTAATTGAACTCATGTGACAACTCCTACTGAATTCGTGAAGAAACCTAGTAAGTAGTGCACTTCCCACTAGGTCACCCATCCTAAAATTGGTCTCCTAGTTCATTCATTTAACTTTTACCAAACTCCTATTATTTGATTCAACTTAATTCCAAATCTTATTTTATCTTTTTATAGGTTTAACTTAAGGTCATATAAGTCTATTTGTACCATAATTAGCCATTCATAGACTTCTCAGATTTATACTTAAATCCAGCAGCATAACGGTTGTTCAGGTGACTAACCAAAATTTTAAAACACTTGTAAAACACTTTAATAAAAATATATATATCACATATCCTAGACCCTTTTGGTCCCCCAAATATACACCTAACATCATCTGTCTATCAATCATCAACACAGGCCTCAGACCACAATCAAGCAACCATAAATTAGAGCCTTAGGCTCATATACCATATCATCAAGTAAAGGAACCCACACATTCAAAGTAGTCTTCATAACATACTTAATTACAACCAATGTTTATAACATATATGTATATATAAGTCACCTATACATAGGATACCCATTCCCACCTAAGTACAATGAGTGCAAAAGCTATACAATATATACATAACCACCTTCTATTAACTATCCTTTAAACTTTGGCTGTATACTTTATGAGGCTGTATCTTTACTTTGGTTACTTGCGCACCGAAACAAGTATGCTGAGTATATAATATACTCAATGGTGAACTCAAGCATTTAATTCATGTCATATGGTTTATTCATGCATATATAGGATTAATATTATCTAATTTAGATTATTATGTTAATAATTAAATTATTTATGTCAAATGACTAAAGTACCCCTGCTCTTGTCCATAAAAATTTATCATTTACCTAGTCATTTAAAAGTCAAGTAAATTATGGATTTAAGCCATTCTCTAATAATAACCTTTAAACAATTGAATTATCAGGTCAATACAGGTTATACATGCAAAATTACCAAAATACCCCTGGTGATATATACTAGTTATTCATTCGGTTAATAATGCAAAAGTCTAGAAACTGCAATGCTATCTACCATTATTAGTGTTGTATGTTATTTATTTCATTAAATTAATAGGCTTGACTAGGTAGATGACACTTCAATACACTAAACTTAGAGGGAACTAAAAATTAGTGCAGTGATCCACACTTTGGACCTCGACCGTTGCACGGGTCTAGTAAATATCATAGGGATCAATCTGTAGACCTCCCAAATCACATATTCCAATTAATAAATTAATCTAGTCTGCCCAACAGACTGGTTTGTCCAACAGACTAGTGCAGTTGCCCTCTAAAACCTACATTATTGCATCGGCATAATTATATAAATGGCATCAACTGTGCAAATTTTAATAATGGTCTTTCCAATAGATTAGTACAATGGCCCTAATATGGACCTTGATTGCTATACTGACCCTACCTAAAAATCAGACAATGTAATAGCTGTTAAAACCCTAAGTTGACCGGTCAACCCATCCAGTGGGTGTCTAACTAATGGGCCATTAATCTTAATTTATGTTTATTTCTTTATAATTTAACTTCTTATAATATTTCTAGGTGAAAAATAGTCAGTTACAAATTTTATTTTATAGTTCAATTTTTGCCTGGTTGGTATAGCCATAATTAGGTAGTACCGAGTAAATTCCATGATTATTTTAAGGCCTATAATTTGCCATTATTTAAGGTATATTATGCTTGATTTTATTCCATAATTATTTTTCATGGAACTACCATTAACGGTCCAGGTG
>CANXYI012252191.1:0-13384 GCA_948208565.1 Hura crepitans | reverse complement strand
TTTGGCATACCCATCAGTATACTCACTCGTCTTTACATTAGATCCTCACATCAAATGTGTATTCAGTTTTCATGTTAGGCATACACATTTACATATAGCATTGTATAAATATCATAAGCATTTGTATTTTAACACAAAAATGCATTGAACATACACACAACATACATGTGCCTATATATTTGATATTAATTTTGTACCATATTAAAATAAATTGGCTTTTGGAAGTAGCCATTTAATTTCAAATGACACACAAAGGCAAAGTTGCATTTTTTAGATTAATGGAAAGAAGAGAAGACTACGAAAGAGATACATTCATGATCAATGTACACATTAAATAGCCAGAAGTGGAAAATAGTCATTTACCCCTTCCTCACACACGGCCATGTTAGAACATATGTTGACATTGGATTGAGGCTGAGATTCAATCACTTCACACCTTAAGACATCCAATCAAGCTTCAACACTCTTTACATCTCTTTTTAATTATTTTTATTATGTCATTGTACATAGTAGCATTAGGACACTAAGGACTATACTTAAACAAAGAGTAAACTACTTATGAAATAGCCATTTATGTCAAACACTTTTGTTTAAGATTCTTTTTATTGCCTTTCCTTTATTATTTCATAGCCTATACAAAAATAATAAATCAACAAATAAGGCATGAAAATTATTAAAAAGTACTCACATATAGCATGTATCAAAGTTATAATTAAAACATAATGACTAACACATTTCAACTTTATTTTGTAGAGGGCATTTTGTATGCAGCTGACAAACCAATTCACAAATGATCATTTAGTCAAATACCAGGGGGCAAGCTATAATATTTCATAAGCTTACAAGATCATTCTGACAATTAAGCTATGACATTTAATGTGTGACATCACAAATGATGAACCAACAAACACCTATTAGTTATTTGATTTGCTGCAGGGGGCAAGGAAAGCAACACATAGTCAAATTGAATGAAATTAGCTTTAGGTGTAGCTTCTCTAGCACTACCTAAATCAAATCAACTTCAGGTGTAGCATTTTCAACACTACCTAACTCAAATCAACTTCAAGTGAAGTGTCTTCAGCACTGCATGAATTAGATCAACTTCAAGTGCAATGTCTTTGGCACTACCCGAATAAAATTAACTTCAACTGCAACAAATTTAGCACTGATTGAACTAAATCAACTTCAGGTGTAACATCTCTAACACTACCTAAATCAAATAAAATTCAAGTGCAGTATCTCTAGCTTTACCTGATTTCAAATTACCTTCAGGTGTAACATTATTAGCAATACTTAAACTAATTCAACTTTAGGTATAGCTTCTTTAGCATTGCTTAAGTTAAATTAACTTCAGGTGTATCATGCCTAGCATTGCCTGAATTAAATCAACTTTAGGTGCAACATCTCTAATACTACCTGAATCAATTCAACTTTATGTGCAACATCTCCAGTAATGCCCGAATTAAGTCAACTTCAGACACAATTTTTCTAGCATTACCTGAATCAAATCAATTTTAGGTGTAATGTCTTTAGCATTACTTAAATTAAATCAACTTCAGGGGCAATATCTCTAACACTACTTGAATCATCATCTCTAGCATTGCCTAAATCAAGTTAACCTCAAACAAAATTTCCTTAGTATTATCTGAGTCAACACTAAATCACCTATTGAACTGCAAAAAAAAAAATAAATAAAGGGTAGCCCTATAGGATGGGTGTCTCTTTCTTTTTGAACTTTGGATCACCTCACACACTCTATAGTTACCTTTTTAAAGTTGAGGCCAACTGTAGACATTGGGTTTCTAGGGCTCCCATTTTTGGATTGCCTAATGATGAAAAGAGTACTAAAATCCTAATGAATGAGGATGTTAACATCCAGTTTAAAGATCTCAAAGTTTATTTCATTTTTTTGATTAATTTTTAAACATAAGTCTTTACCTGACCTGAAATATCATGGTGTAACTTGAATTTCTAGAAAAGAAGATGTCCATGATGGGCTAAGGGCTAGGGCTGATAAGCCAAAGGTTAATACACAACGCTTCACCACCCATGTTATAGAGCATTAAAAAAGGGAAAAAATGTTTTAAAATTGAAATGAATTTCATTTTTTTCAAGTTTTGGGGTGTTGGGCAAAACTGCATCATTTTTTCTTGAAATAGCAGTTTCACCACCTACTGAAATGGTCGTTTCAGCCTCAAAATGGTTGTTTTATGCCTCTATCAAATGGCCATTGTGCCCCTAAAAGATGACATCATTTTGTCAAAGAAGCATAATCTATATTTGACTCCTTTTCAGATGAAATAACCATTTTGGCATCCAAAATGGCTGATTTAAATGCAAAATAGCCGTTTCACTACTTAAAATGGTTGTTTTGCACCTAAGTTCATGTGTATACAAGGCGAACCCTATGTCAATCTTAAGGGTTAACTTCTCTTGATAAGTGCATGCCTAAAACCTCAAAAACACTTTCTATGCACTATTTTTATATTTTTAGAAGGTTTTTACACCATTTATTCATCTTTTTTGAGATATTTTCCTGAAGGCAATTATACACAGTTGGTTGATTAATCTTTCTCATTCTTCTTTTATTTCTTTCTTTTTTATCCAGCTACTAGTTACATGTGATAACTTATTATATGTGCATTATTGTTGTTTTACTTGTTTAATTATTTATTTTTGTTTTATTCATTGATTATTCTATTCATCTTCTTATTGTATTCTTCATACTAATGTTGTGTTTTATTGTAACGTGAGTTGTTTCATCATGTCACTCCCCCTACTAGATTCTTGAAGAAACCCAATAAGCAGTGCACTTTCCACCAGGTCACCTATCCTAAAATTCCCCCTAAGGTGATTTGTTTAACTTCTACCAATTTCACACTAGATCATTCTATCTGATTCCAAAATTACTTCAATCAATTTCTACAAACCATTTAGGCTAGAATCAATATTATTCAATCATTATAGAGGAAGTTTAATAATACTCAGGTACCACTTGAAAAACTAGTAGCATAACAACTACCCGAGTCCTATCCCAAAAATTTTAAGAAGCTTATTTAACACTTCTATAAACAAGTCACAACACCTGGACCCATCTAGTCCCCTATATTTAGCCTATCATCATGATCTAATACACATTAAACTTAGGCCTCAGGCCATAGATAAAACATGCATAATTATAGAGCCTTGGGCTCACATCAGCATCACATATCACATATGATCATATATACACCAAAAAGCATATAGATATACTTAATTTACATCAACAGGTCATATTCACTTAACTACATTACATTTCCCAAGCTTAAATACATTTTTCTACATAATTCTAACCTAAGTACATAGAAATCATAAGTATACAAAAATTTGTTTCGATGTCTTCACTTGTATCATCTGAACCACTATCATCATGCTTTATGAGGAAGGTCCCGCTATTGTGTACGTACACACCAAAACTAGTATGTTGAGTATATGAGATACTCAGTGGTGAACATAAAGGATTTTAATCTTAGCAGTTATCATATTAACTTACTTGGGCAATTTAAGAATGATTTTACTTCATTATGTAACTTAATTATTCACTAGGGTGCTAATTTACTAAAATACCCCTAATGTAATTAAAAGGTCTTAAATAGTATTCTTGACTTAGATAAATCGTTTATAGCAAGTATTATTACTTTTAACATGTTGACTTTGCAAAAATCACTTTAATTGCATAAATGATGAAAAATGACAAAAATTCTCTTTATCTCCCTAAGGTATTTATGTGCCCTGAAATATTCTTCTTGTCACATATATATTATTTAAAATAGTTATTTCATCCATAACATGCATATTTGTCATTAATTAACTGATCTGGCACATATGTGCAAAATGTCCAAAATACCCTTTTTCTGTATTTTTACTACTTTCTCTGAAAAAGTCATCCAACAAACTTAATTTTATCTTTAGTGTTTATTTTGCTTATTACTTAATTTACTTCACTAGCCTGACTAGGAAAATGACACTTTAAGACACTAGATTTAGAGGGATAATAAATAGATGTAGTGGTCCTCATTCTAGACCTACGTTGCAACACCAGCATGTGCACCATAATAGAGATCAATTGTAGCCTCCTTAGATACAATAAAAGTAACTATGTGGCATAATAGAGATCAGTCCGTAGGCCTCCCCAACAACAAAGCATCATTAATAACTAGGTGACATAATAGAGATCAGTCCATAAACCTCTCCAGCCACTAATAAATGCCATTAAGAATTGGGTGACATAATAGAGATCAATCTGTAGATCTCTCTAGCCATTAATGAACTAGTAGGTACAAAACCCTAAATTGATCAGTCAACCTATCTAGTGGGTGTCTAACTATGGGGCCAAGTAACTCAATTTAAATTCATTTATTGACCAAAAATACTCTTATAATATTTAAGTTTCAAAAATAGACAGATAAAAATTTTATCTCATACTTTAAAAATTTATCCAGACTAGTATAGCTACTTTTTTGCTATATCGAGTAAAATTCCAAAACAATTTTTAAGTCTGTTACGGCCAAAACTCAAGGCATCTTACATTATGATTTATCAGGGCATTTTCACTTAAAAGGTTAATACTTTTTATCCAGTGACATTTTCAGTTTAGGTAGAGGTCAACTAAACAGTTATAGGTTATTTCGACCACTTTTAAGGTCATTTTCTTGGACTATTTTAAGTCCAAATTAAACTCAATTTTTAATGTTCTTTTTAGTACTTTACTAGGTATTAAGCCAACTATAACTGGGCCATGTCCATGGCCAAAATCTAGGCACAAATGCCATCTCTAATTGGGCTAAATCCATGGCTAAAATATAGTTTAAGTCTAGCCTCTCAAAGGCATAAATAAGGCTTAACTTATTAGCTCATTTGAAGTCACTTTTTGGGTCATTATTTCAAGCTTTAGCTAAAGGTTTTGGTTCAAATCTTTCTTAGCCATTTCAAGGCACATTTTTAAGTGTACATTTTGATGTCATTATGTCATATACTTGATTAATCCATTAGTCATTTCATGCTAACTTTCAAGCCTTAACAACATACTTAATCAACACTTTAACAACTTAAACTTTCATGCCAAAATGTCGTGAACAACTTTTGGGTACTTATGAGAAATGAACTTAATTTCCATTCTATTCCTCATGATCACCATATTTAATCGTATCAACATGCCATGAACACAAAAATACTCATAAACATTCAATTCTAAGCCAAAATGGCTAAGGTACAAAGCAAAATCCATAGAACCCACTCATGCTAGCTCGTGGATAAAAGGAAAACTACACCCTCTATGGTGATTCCCACACCCAAACTTTCATAATTCACTTCCTAGCAAGCCAAGTACATACTAAATATTCATCATAGGTAGCAAATTCCCTATCTAAGTGATCATAGATAACCAATTTAGTGAGAATTTTAAGGCCACTTATGCAAACACTGAGAACAACATATTTAATTCCACTAAACTCTCAAATTAATCAATGTCACAAATTAAGGAATCAACCTTAAATTCATAATTCCAGCCATTCTAACTCAAATTTCACTAGCCTAGGCATCTAAACACATGAAGAAAAGGCTATAAGTTCACTTACATATCACTTTAAAGGTGTCATCCTCACTATGCCTATGCTACCAGCCCCATCTGTAGCCACCACGGTGACCTATCTCCTCCTCTGTAGGCCTCCAATCGCCATCTCCATGCCACAACCACCTCACAAAAAACACCATATGGATTTTAGCTATGGTTTAGCATAAAAAATCCAAAAACCCAAGAAATGAGGGAGAAATAACCATGAACTCATCTTTGGGTCATGGTTCTAGACTATTCTAAACCAGTCCTCTTATTTGATTTTTATCTCCCAAACCACAGCTCCTTTTGGCCTAATTCTTATTCCTCATGGTGCCTAACATCTAGAAGAAATTTTAGAGACTAGAATTTCTCCTTTTGGTGAAAATAAGAGAAAGTTATAGCTCGAAAAGGGAGGAACTGTTGTCATTCAGGTAGCAAAAAATGGGAAAAATGGATTTTGTTCATTAGAAGTGGAAATCCACTTGTCATGGCCTTTTGCTTCTTGGCATGCTGTAGACCCCATCTTGACATGTCAAAGCTTTTCAAAAACTCCTGAACCTTCTCAATTTTTTGGCAAACTTTGAAATTTCATAGAAATTTACTTAGACCTTAAAAAATTACACCATTTATTTTGCAATTCCTATTTTAATCCTCTCTACCTGCTCATAAATTTTTGTGGCCAAATTCCATCAATAAGGCAGTTTTTAGACTACCTTGATTTGCATTCCAACCTTGAAAATTATGAGAATTTGCAAATGACCTTTGATTTCAAAAATTTTTTCACCATTGGACTCAATGTAATTTTTGAGCTTCAAGGTCCACTATTTTTAGGTCCGTCTGGGCACATCCCGAGTCAGTCCCAACTCGAAAAAATTTTATTGCATCGATGGGTAGCTTTTTAGTCTGATTATTAGTTCCACTAAATTTTTAAAATTTGCTTCTTTCATCAAATTAAGGCCCTTTAAAGTTTCATAACTCATGCCACCACCTTGATCCACGTGCAAGTGACCTGGCACCCAGGGTGCACTTCCCAGACCCTATACCACTGTTTACGGAGTCTCAAAACATAGGCATTACATTTCTTCCCCTCTTAAGAAAATTTCATCCTCCAAATTACCTAAAGCAAATAATAGAGGATACTGAGCTCCCACTTGCTTGTCTAGCTCTCATGTAACTTCCTCTGTGCTTTTATGCCTTCATAGCATTGTAACAGTGGTATGGACTCATCTCTACAACTATCTCATTTCACGAGCCATACTCTACACTATTTCCTCAACATAACTTATATCCAGCTGTGCTTTGATAGCCGCCATCAAAGTTATATATAATGGATCAAATCTATACCCCCTCAGCATAAAACATAAAACATTGTGCATTATTATAGCTCAGGTGGTAATGCAACCCTGTATGCTAGAGGTCTTGACCCTAACAGTACTCTCATAGGGTCTAATAACCTGGGACTCAATTACCTTTTTCCCAGACCTCTACACCTATTTCTTTATAAAAACTCTAGAACACTTTGTCTTTAACTGAATATTTAATAGTTTAGTGGTTCATGTCAATGTTTGATTCTTGTCTAACCATTCTACTTCTAACCTTTTTAATCAAATCTACACAGGAATTTTTTTGTCTCTAATCTCACTCCAACATGAAAGGTCCTACATTATCTATCATACAATGCCTTATAGGGGTCCATTTCTAAACTAAACTAGTTACTACTATTATAGGTAATCTCTGCTAAGAACATAGGCACATAGACACATATATATATCAGTTAATCATAGGCTTACTAATACCATCTCACAACATATGATTAGTTATCTGTATCACCCTCTCTGACTGTCTATCAGATTAAGGATGATAAACTAGGTGATATGCTAGTCTGGTGCCTAGAGCTACGGGCAGCTTCTTCCAAAAACTTAGAAGTAAAACAAAAACCTCTATCCACATGACAGTTACTAGCATAACATGAAATCTAATGGTCTCATCACCATATAGTCTATCCAACTTCTTTAAAAACTAACCCATCCTAACCGAGTAACTTGAATTATCTTGACTATCTGTCAATAACTATCCATGCAACATTTCATATACCTTTACTTAATAGTAATCATCACAAAACCTAAGGTTAACTTTCCTCATTCTCTTTCTGGTATAACTGTAGGATACAATAATTTAGAAGGATTCAGATGCCCAACTTCTACCTATTGACATATCAAATATTAGGTATTATTTCTACCACACTTCATTCTATACTAAGCTATCAAGAGATAAAATTCCCAAGCTTAGATTTTTCCTCCCCCAAAAGGTATAAAATGAGGAGACTCATGTATTTCCTTAATCATCTACAACCTAGATCCTCTGTATAAAATATATATGACCTATTATGATGAGTCCACTACTCACTTACTATCAACTGAGACCCTATAGTCTTCCCCTCTTTAGCTTTGGTAATTATCTAATCTATCTACTCACCTCTTATCTGATTCTTTTTAATTCACTGTCCAAAATCTAACTTCACTTGCAATTTAACCACCACTACCTCTTTTGAAATAACTTGTAACTTGGCATTCATAGCTCTCAAGGTCATTATAAACTTTTCCTCTACTTAGCATCTACCATCACTTTAGCTTTCATTGATAGGTAGTCAATCAGGCAAATCAAAATCTTGAATTAACTCTATCTAGCTTCTTTATCTCAAGTCCCTTCTCCTGAGTAAAGAAATAATTTAAACTCCTATAATCTATACTTATACAACATTCCTCTTATACAAATAGTACCATTATATGTTTCAAAACACCCATAATGATAAATAGTACTGTACTTATACAACATTCCTCTTATACTAATAGTACCATCATATATTTCAAAACACCCATAATAATAAAATAGCCCCAAATCAGGAGTAGAATAATCCTCCTCTCATGGCTTCAACTTTCTTAAAGCATAAGCCACTACCTTTCTACCCAACATTAACACCTAACAAACCATTCAATAAAGCACCCTTGCACATAACAAGGTCCTTACCCCATTCAAGTTGAATCAGGATAAAAGCCTCTGTCAACCTCTATTTCAACTTAGCAAAACTGCCTTCACATTGATTATCCCACATAATTCTTACATTCTTTCTGATTAGTCCAGTCATAGGAGCAACAAAAATGGAAGTCCTTTTACAAACCCTTAGTAACATCAACTAAGCTTAGAAAATTTCTCATCTTAGTTACATTCCCAAAGAGTTTCCATTCTAACACTGCCTTATATTTACTGGGGCCAATTCTGACTTTCTCTATCTGAACTAGGTGGCCCAAAGAAAAAATTCAGCCACCTAATTCATAATTATTAAGTTAGGCATACAACTATCTTTCTTTCAAGGTCTGTATCACAACCTTCAGATACTGTTCATACACTTTTTGGTTCTTAGAGTACACTAAAAATTATCTAGGAGCACCATTACCACTGGTTTACATAAAATTAAAAGCTTTGCCCATTGCAATCCATGAAATTGGTAAGGCATTAGTAAGCCCGATGGCATCACTAAAGGCTCACAATGACCACACTAGGTCTTAAAAGCAATCTTAGTAATAGCAGCTTCCCTAAATCCTTAGCTGATAGTATCTAGATCTCATATCAACTTCTAAAAGAAAGAAGACTAGCCTCTCTCAAGGATCAATAAGATCATCTACTAGAACATGGGTTATGGATCCTACATAATCATTCTATTCAAGTACCTTTAAGATAATGCTCAACTTGAGGGACCTGTCTTTCTTTCTCATAGACAGCTTAAACACTCACTGAGAAATTATATTGGGTCTAATAAAACCTTTAACTCATACCTCTTACAACTATACTCTCAGTGTTTTTTTCCCAACAAATGCCCTCATTTGAAAAACAATAAACATTAGAGCAATACTAGGATACACCTCCACTTTAGAATCTAGTTTTCTCTTGGATGATAACCCTAGTAGCTTAATAAGAATTTATTGGAGAACTGAGCTTTAACTAATCGATACGCCAAATTAGAATTAAGCTAGTTTGATAATTGCCTTAGGCCAAACATGCCTCCCCTCGCCTCCCGAAGGAGTTATTATATCTTAATAATAAGGGTAAAATTGTCTAAAGGATTTCTTTCACCATTAACCATCTCTAATAGTCTTCATACTATTTGAAGGGTCAATTTCTTTTTGTTAACCTCAATCATAGACTAATACTTAATAAAACAATCCATCGTAGGAGTACCTTAATTTATTAAAATACAACTTAATCAAACCAACAACGATTCATGGCCCTAAATCACTAGAGGCATCTTTTATACACCCTTTTCACATCACATATTGCCCCAGGGGGCTATTCACTCTAATGTCTGCATTACTTACTTAGGCCCTATCTACCTATTTTGTACTTGTGCAATACATGCACATAAGTGCATTAATTTAGGATTTAACAAAGCCAAGATTGAATCATTAAATAACAACATATCAATCATACCATCTGGTGCTACAACCACTTTTTCAATCTCACTATACATTGCCTAGAAGAAGCACAGTCCTTAACTTTAGTATCTTGACTAGCACTAGACTACTGTCCTTTAGTCTACCTCTGACCCCTACTCTGTGGTGTAACATTAGATACCTGTGCCTAAGTAGTTTGAGGGCATTTTCTCATTGTAGTGGTCTCTAACATCATTAGAGACATTCTTATCACTTGCTTCCTCTACACTATTCCCAGTGCCTTCTCTAACAATAACCACACATGTGTAGTCTCACAATACTCTACCTCTTTCTCTAAAGGAGGTCTCTTCTTGTTGGTACCATTCCCTTCTATCATATGCAACTAGGACTGACACTGCCAACTCCCTCTTTCTAAGGTTTAGCTATTTGTATCCTTAATTCTATATTTAGTCTTCTAAGGAATCACTTACATTCTGTGTATGTGTTATTGAAAATTATTTCCTAATCATACTTTAGAAGTTTGGTAAGATTCTTTCATATACTACTTTCATTGTACCAGTACAGGGTTTCTCCTGCCTGTTATCAGTCAGTCACTCCTGACTCTAGCTACTAAGCAGCATGACTGGGTTCAAATGCTAACACAGACCCTATTCCCTATATAATATGGTTATCAAACCAATTGGTTCCATAGCCCCTCATTCGGGCAACCAGACCAGTCATTTCTATATTACAAAAGACTTTCCTTTCATAGCCTTAGACAACATAATAGTTTAGAGGAATTAAAACTTAACTCTTTGATATCTATGTACTTTACCATGGAATATTGAACCTTTGATCTATTACAACCAAATGTGACATCCCCTATTGGATTCTCGAAGGAACCCAATAAGCGGCGCACTTCTCACTAGGTCACCCATCCTAAAATTTCTCCCAAGGTCATTGATTTAACTTTTACTAATTTCACTCCAGATCATACTATCTTACTCTAAAACCACTTCTGTTAGTTCTGAGGATCCATTTAGGTTAGGATCAATGTGATCCCGTCATTATAGAGGAACTCTACTAACATTCAAATACCACTAATAAATCTGACAGCATATTGGCTGCCCGGGTCCTAACCCAAAAATTTAAATAAGCCTATTTAAACACTTTAATAAGCCATTCTTCACACTGAAACCTATCTAGTCCCCCATTTTTAGCTTATTATTATCATCTAACAAATATCAAGCTCAGGCCTCAGGCCACAAATAAAATATGCAAACATAGAGCCTCAGGCTCACATCAATAGCACATATCACACATTTATCAAAGGACATATAAAAATGCTTAATTTACATTACATAGTCATAATCACTTAATTACATCACCTTTCCACAACTTAAATACATTTTCCTACCCATTTCCCACCTAAGTACATGGATATCTAACTATAGATTAATTACATCCAAAATCTTCACCTGTATCCTCTTAAACGCTATTATCATGCTTTATAAGGCAAGTTCTGTTGTAGTGTACTTGTGCACCAAAATTGGTAGGCTAAGTATATGAGATACTCAGTGGTGAACATAGACCAATTTAATCATGGTATTAACTTACTTATACATTTTAAGAATGATTTACTTAATTATATAACTTAATTATTCACTAGGGTGCTAAATTACTAAAATACCCTTAAGGTATTACTAAGGTCTGATATAGTACTTACTGATTTAACTAAATCATTTAGAGTGAGGACTATTACTTTTAACATGCCTACTTTGTAAGAATCACCTTATCTGTCTCAGAGGTGAAAAATTATTGCAATACCCTTTTTTTGTACTTTTACTCCTTTCTCTAAAAAAGTCTTCCAAATAAGCTTAAACTTTACCTTCCCAAGGTATTTGTGTGTCCTTAGGTAGTCTACTGGACACATATCTAATATTTAAAATAGTTATTTAATGCATAGCAAGCATATTTGACCTTAATTAACTAATCTAGCACATATGTGCAAAATGTCAAAAATATCATTCGGCCTTCACTTTAAAAAACACCATTCAATTATACTCAATTCTTATATTCATAATTCGATTGATTAATTACTTAATTTAATTCACTGGCCCAACTAAGAAGACAACACTTTAAGATGCTAGATTTAGAGGGAAAATAACAAGTGCAGTGGTCCTTATTTTGGACCTATGCCACTACACCGGCCTATGCGCCACAAAAGAGATCAGCCGTAGCCTCCCTAAAAACAATAAAAATAATTGTATGGCATAATGGAGATCAGCTTGTGGGCATCCCTAACCACAACCAACTGTCAAGAATTGGGTGACATAATAGAGACCAGTCTGTAGACCTCTCTAGCCACCAATGAGTATCAACAATGACTGGGTGACATAATAAAGATCGGTCCGCAGACCTCTCTAGCCACTAATGAACTAGCAATTGCAAAACCCTATGTTAACTAGTTAACCCATCTAATAGGTGTCTAACCAATTGGCCAAGTAGCTTAATTTAACTCTATTTATTTGGAAAAATTATTCTTATAATATTTAAGCCTAAAAAATAGACAATTAAAAATTTTATTTTACACTTTAAAATTTTGTTAAGAATGGTATAGCCACTTTTTGGCTCTACTAGGTAAAATTCCATCAGAAAATTCTCATCTATTATGATCAAAAATCAAAGTATCTTAGGTTTTGATTTATCATAGCATTTCCACTTAGAATTTAATACTTTATAGCCTAGTGACATTTTTGGTTTAGGCAGAGGTCAACTGGACAGTTACAGTTCATTTCAACCACTTTTAAAGTCACTTTCCTGGAACTATTTTAAGTCAAAATTTGATTTAGTTTTTAGGGTTCTTTCTAGTACCTTACTGGGCACAAGGCCAATTGTAACTGGGTGAAGTCCATGGCCAAAATATAAGAAGCAAATGCAATATCTAATTGGGCCAAATCCATGGCTAAAATATGATTTAACTCTATCCTCTTAAAGGCACAAAGAAGGTTCACTTTGCTAGCTCAATTAAAGCCACTTTTAAGTTATTATTTTAGGTTTTGAATACATATTTTAGTTCAAGTCTTTCTAGCCAATTCAAGGCACATTTCCTAGTTGTATATTGCCATTTTAGTAAGTCATATACTTATCTAATTACATAGCCATTTCTTGCCAATAATTTAGCCATTTCAACTTTTTTAACAACTACTTTACTCAACTTGAATTTCATGCCAATATGCTATGGTTTACTCCCGGTACTTAGAAAAAGAGTACTAAATTTCCATGGCTTGACATATAATGACATTAATAATCACATATACATGCCATAAACTCAAGTGTACTCATAAACATGTCATTCCGAGCC
>CANXYI012252090.1:0-13022 GCA_948208565.1 Hura crepitans | reverse complement strand
ATGCCATCCCCCTCTTATATCCTCTATTTTTGCTTCAATTCAAGCTTGATTCCCACTAATAATTTCATTAAAAATCAAATTAATTAGGTAAAAATTAATCTTTAAAGGCTTGGGACACCATATGCAATCATAGAAGCAAAGAAAATTCACCAAAGGCTTAGTGTACATAAAGGGTGGTAAGAATTTCGAAACTTTGTGGAAGTGTGTTCTTTCATTTTTTTTATTTTATTTCTAAGGGGATTTTATCATTCTAAGACTACCTATGCTTCTAGATTTCAATTTGAGGCTTGTAGGTTTTTTCATTAATTTTCTAAACTGGATAGGTGTGTATCTAAGCCATAAAGGGAATGATATTCAACTAAGGAATTAGCTATTCTAAAGTGTGGAAGAAGCCTTGAAGTGTGCATAGGTATGTGAATTTGATTGTATAAAAACATGCCATATTGTCTTTTAATGTGAATGGTCTTATACATGCCTATGGAAGTTCTAATTTGACCATGTATTATGTGAGAATTATTGATGCAAGCCTAATTTGATATTGGTTATATATGATTTTAATGGTTTGTATGTTGAAGTGGTGAAGAAAATAGGTGTAAGGCTATAATCTCATTTTGGCCAAGAGGTATGGCTTGGGGCTCATGGCATGGGGATGATTAATATGACATGTGTATGTTTTAGATATTATGACATATGATGTGTATGTCATGGGAATGAATAATAGGTATGTGTACATAATGAGAATATGCATGAATTTAGATAGTATTAGGTATGGCTGAGAGGTTAATTGAGGCTTTTTGGCATATAAGAAATGTGTGTGGCATGTATGTAATCGAAAATAGTATGGTTGGCATGGAAATAGAAGCGTATATAGAGAATTCAATGAGAAAATACATGTATGTGCATGAACATGGCATGGTCGAGACATATGTGTGGTGTGTCATGGCATGGCATGGCATGCATGGTATGTTATATGTGCATGTGTATGCAGACTAGAATTATGGTATATAACATGTATGTGTAATGAGATATAGAAAATACATGTATGATTATGGGCAAGAAATGGCCAAGAGATATGTATGGCATGGTAGGTCTGGTAAGTATGGTATGTCATCATGTGTGATATGCATAAATGGCTTGACGTAATGAACATGTGATATATGACATGGAATGGCATGAAATAATGCTTAGTGATAATGGCATATGGCTTATAATAATGTATTAAAAGTGGAAAGTGGCTTGTAACTGTCTCATAAAGTGTACATATGAGAATGGCACATAATTGGGATTTATAATTGGCCTATAAATGGACTTGGATAGTGACATAAAATGAGCAAAAAAATGGACTTGTAAATGCCTAAGTAAAAAGTCCTAAAACTATCTTTTGTAAATGACCCTTAACAGTCTTATAGGAATAAATATGGACTTATAACTATCCGAATAATATTTGATTGTGGAAAATAAATAATAACTGTCTATCAGTCAATTAACAATAATTTAAGATAATGATCAGTAAGAAAATATATGCAAATTAAAGACAGTTGGCCAATTAATTAGATACACATTGATACGTTAATCGGTCAACTATAGATTTACAGCTGCTAGATAATTATCTATTTATCATACCAAGTCGGTGTAGTAGTTAAGGCCTACAAGATAGGCCACTACACTATGTTATGATAATGATATTTGTATGTTTATCAGATGAAGCTGATGTAGCAATTAGGGTCTATAAGATAGGCCACTGAACTATGTTGATGATATTATTATCTGTTCAACAAACCAAGTCAGTGCAGTAGTCAGGGTCTACAAGTTGGGCCACTACACTAAGGTTGGTATGGAGCCTGAGGTCCTGAATATGGGACCACTACATAATTTGAGTTCCCTCTTTGCACAATGTTTGAAAATATAGTCTATCTATTTAGGTCTACTTAATAAACTGAATATTTCACCTGATGACAGCTAACAGTAACACTGAAATTAATTCCAGTACGGGAATGGTATAACTGTAATTAATTGAATCAAAAGACTAGTTAATAAAATACTATTATTCTGTCACATGCCTATTATATATTGCATTCATGCATCTATGGCATGTTTGATTCATATATACGTTTACATTGACATGTTTTTATTATATTAAATTCACCACTAAGTTTATACTCAGCGTACTAGTATTTTGGTGCACTAGTAATAAAAAGTAGTAATCTAGCCTCGAGTGTTGTGCAGTGTAGCAACAGAGGCATTAAAGGGTATAAGATTTTATACTTTTAATTATTTTAGTGGGAACTCATGTAAATACTATAGGTTACGGGTCTAGCTGGCTTAAAAGCTATTAGTGTCTATGGTTATAAGTGAAATCAATGATGTATAAATAAGGCCTTTTATCTGAATATTTAATTTCTGTTTGATTCTGATTTTTTTGCTTGAGGCCCTATATGAAGTTTGAATCTTTATTAATGATATAATTGATGATAATAGAGGACTAAAAGGGTCTAAAGGGTGACAAGTGATGTAATTGAGGTTATTAGAAGTGTTTTTCATGTGTCAAAATTTTCAAAATGTTACTCGGGTAGCCGTTGTGTTGCCCAAACCTATGCAAAATTTATAATGGTTGTCAGTTGGATTTTTATGTTAAATGTACCTAGAATAATAATGTTTAAGTAATAAATGAGAATCTAGGAAATATATATCTAGATAATAAATAATCTTTAAGTGTTGAGCAAATATAGGTATAAGAAATTTCAGGATTGGTGACCTAATAGGAAATGGATTGCTTATTAGGTTTCTTCAAAAATCTAGTAAAGGGTATAATATTAGGTGGTATCAGAGCATATGCTAAATGTTCCTAGGTGTTTTACATGAGTACCAGTGTCTAGGAATCAATTATTCTAATATGTTACACTATAATGAGGTTGATAGGTTCTATTTCTTTTCAGGTTAATCAAAATAAGTGACAGAGTGCCAAAAGAATGAGGACAAGAAGTAGCTAGTTATGATCCTACCACTATACAGAGAGTAGGTACAGTAGCTATAGTTGAGCCTAGTGATACTGCACACTAGCCATAACCTCAGACATAGACATAGACCTAGGCATCCCTAGTGCTATTATAGCAAATTGTGGATTTACTCAGACATACCACAGTAGTAGTACCACCTCCTCCACAAACTCCAGTTCATTCTCCACCTCTACCCCTAATTGCATTATAGAAGATATACTTAAAGAGAGTAAAGAAAATAGGGGCTATAGACTTTCTAAGAGCTAGAGAAGATGATATAGCAAAAGTAGAATACTAGCTAGGGAGGACATTAAGGATACTAGAATAGCTAGAGTGTGTAGAGGAGGAGAGTCTAAAGTGTACTACTTCTCTTCTATAGGAAAATCCATTCCACGAGTGGTACACTATTAAGAAGTGAAAAACACTAGCAGACCTTACTTAGGAGTTCTTCTAAAAGGAGTTCAAAAAGAGATATATACCTAAATCATATAAAGATAAGAAGAGACATGAGTTTTTTGAGCTAAAATGGGGTAAGGGATTAGTGTCTGAGTATGAGGACTTTGCCAAACATAGTACATATGCAAATGAATTTATTCCTACTATGGAAGAAAAGCCTAAAAGTTTTGAAAAAGGCCTCACTGTAGAGTTGAGAATGTAAATATCCTCTACAAAAATTAAAGATTTCTCAGCTCTGGTGTCAGCTACATATGACATAGAGGATATGGTGCAAAAGAAGAAAGAGGTCTTTTAGAGAAAGAGCTAGTTCATTATATGGCAATCCAGTTTAGCCCCAGGGGCTAGTAAAAGGCAAAGAGAAACTCAGTCTCATTTAGGGTATCAAACACACAGAGCACCTCAACCACAAAGATCTAGGCAAGATTCAGTATCTAGACCCAAACCACCACAAATAGCTACTAGTGCTCCAGTAAGAAGGGCCATAAACACATCGCCAACCTATGGCACATGTAATAGAAGATAGCAAGGGCAATGTAAATAGGCAAAGGTAGCAGAATATTTTAATTATAAGGCCAGAGATCACTTTAGAAGAATTTGTCCCTAATGATAGAGAGAGGCTCCTCGTACATAAGCCTTAGTAACATCTCAAAGTAGGGTGTAGAGATAGGCTAGAGGTGATCAACCTAGTAGTAGCTAGAGGACAAGGTTAGAAGCCCATACATGAGCCAGATAGTAGGCAATTAGGGCTCATGAAGAAGCAGAAGCTCCAGATGTCATTACTAGTACTTTTTGTTTATTTGATATTCCAATTTTGGCATTAATAGACCCAAAATCTACTTTTTCTTATTATGCACTACACAAGCACATGATAAAGGACTAGAAATAGAACATGTAGGCCTATATATTCTAGTCAGTAATCCTATTGGATAGAGTGTGACTATTAACAAAGTATATAAACACTATCCATTGGTATTTCATGAATAATTTCTTTTTGTTCATCTGATTAAACTATCCTTCCATGAATTTGTTGTTATCCTAGGAATGGATTAGTTATCTAAACACCAGGCTGTAGTTGATTGTAAACCTAAGAAGCTAACCTTAAGAAGTGATAGTTATGGGTGAGAGAAGCTTTCTGAATAATCTCATCTCAGTTATTACAGCAAGAAAACACATCTATAAAGGTTGCAAAGCCTAAATAACACATGTCATTCACATTAATACTTCTACTCCTAGCCTTAAATAGATTCCAATATTTTCTAAATTTTTTTATGTGTTTCTTGATGAGTTGCTAGGATTACTACCATAGAGGCAAATTGACATTGACATTGAAGTTTATCCTAGTACCTCTCTTATATCCATTACTCCCTATAAAATGGCACCTACTAAATTGAAGGAATTAAAGGTGTAGTTGAAAGATTTTTTAGATAATGGTTTCATTAGACCTAGTATTTCACCCTAAGGACCACCTTTGTTATTTGTGAAGAAGAAAAACAGGTTGCTCCAGTTGTGTATTGATTATAGACAGTTGAATAATGTGACAATAAAGAACAAATACCATCTGCCTAAAATTGATGATCTTTTTGACTAACTTCAAGGTGCTAGTGTCTTTTCCAAGATAAATTTGAGGTCAAGATATCAATAACTAAGGATTAAAGAGGCTAATATTCCTAAAACTGCTTTTAGGACTAGATACTTACATTATGAGTTCTTAGTGATGCCATATAGACTCATTAATGGCCTAATAGCTTTTTATGGACTCAATGAATAGGGTGTTTCAACCATACCTATTTTAGTTTGTGGTAGTATTCTTGATGAAATTCTAGTGTACTCTAAGACTAGAGAAAAACATGAACAACATCTTAAGGTGTGCTATAGACTTTGAGAGAGAAATATATTATATGCCAAATTGAGTAAGTTTGAATTCTAGCTAAATGAAGTGGCTTTCCTAGGCTATATAATATCCGCAGAGGATATCATGGTCAACCCTAGCATGGTTAAAGCAGTGTTAGAATAAGAAACTGTAAAGAATGTGATAGAAATATAAAGTTTTCTGAGATTGTCTAGGTATTATAGAAAGTTTGTGAAAGGGTTTTCCATGATTGCATCACCTATGATAAAGTTAATAAAAAAGAATGTGAAATTTGAATGGGATGCAAAATGTCAAGAAAGTTTTGATAAGCTAAAGAAAATGTTGATAGAAGCTTTTATCCTAATTCAACCTAAATTAGGGAAGGATTTTGTTGTGTACAGTGATGCTTCACTTAATAGACTGGGTTGTGTGCTAATGTAAGAAGGAAAAGTAGTAGCTTATGTTTTGAGACAATTAAAGCCACATGAGAAGAGCTACCCTTCTCATGATCTAGAGTTAGCTGCCATTATTTTTGCACTAAAAATTTGGAGGCATTACCTCTTTGGTGAGAAATGTTATATTTAAACTGATCACAAGAGTTTGAAATACCTCTACACCCAGAAAGAGTTGAACTTGAGACAGTGAAGGTGGCTAGAATTAATAAAAGATTATGATTGTTTGATAGATTACCACCCAAGAAAGACCAATGTTGTTGCAGATGTACTAAGTAGAAAGTTCATGGTGATATTGAGGGCCATAAATATTTGATAAGGGTATATAGAGGAAGATGCCATCCTAGTTGAATTAGAAATTAAGCCTAACATTAAACAGTGGGTGAAAGAGGCCTAGACACATGATGAACAATAGGTACAAATTGTAAACAAAGTCAAAGAGGGGAAGGAAACATGATTTGAACTAAGTGAAAATGGATATCTATATTACCATGGCAAGTTTTGTGTACCTAGTACAAATGACCTGAGGATATAAATACTAAATGAGGCATATAATGCTCCTTATTTTATGCACCCAAGTAGTATGAAAATGTATTTGGGCTTGAAACCCCATTACTAGTGGTTAAGGATGAAGCAATATATGGCAGAATACGCGACTAAATGTCTTATATGTCAGTAGGTAAAAGTTGAACATCAAGTTCATTCTAGATTGCTTCATCCTATAGCAATAACAGAATAAAAATAGAAAAAGGTTATAATGGATTTTGTAATGGGACTGCTTATGACTAAAGGCAAACGTGATGTTGTGTGTGTAATTATAGATAGATTAGCTAAGACAACACATTTAATCCTTATCAGAATGGACTATTCCATAGAGAAACAAGCAAAACTATATAAATAAGATTGTGAGACTTTATGGGGTGCCAGTTGCTATTATTTATGACAGAGACTCTTGGTTCACTTCCAAGTTTTGGAAGAAAGTTACATAAAGTTTTGGGTATTAGATTGACATACAATACATCTTTCTACCCTCAAAATGATGGACTATTGGAAAGGGTGATACAAGTGTTAAGGATATGCTATGCAGCTGTGCTATTGATTTTAAAGGTAGCTGGGACAAATACTTGTCCTTAGCTAAATTTGCATACAATAATAGTTATCAAGCCAATTTAGGCATGGCACCTTATAAGGCACTGTATGGTAAAAGGTGCATAACTCTTCTATATTGGAGTGGAGTTGGTGAAAGCAAGATTTTAGGTATTGATTTGATTAGAGATGCAGATGATAAAGTTAAGCTTATTAGAGAAAGATTAAAGGCTGCCACTAATAGGCAGAAGTCTTATGTTGACTTAAAAAAGAGGGATATTAAATATACGGTGGTAAAAAGATGTTTCTAAAAGTATTGCCATGAAAAAAGGTACCCAAGTTTGGTAAAAAGGGGAAGCATAACCCCATATTTATTGGTCCCTATGAAATCATAGAAAAGGTAGGACCATTGGCATACAAGCTAGCTTTACCACCTAAGTTATAATAGATCAATGTTATGTTCTATGTTTCAATGCTTAGATGGTACATATTAGATCCTTTACATGTGATCTCAGCAGAGAAGATTGAAGTCTAGCCATATTAGAGGTTTGAAGAAAAACGAGCATAGATCTTAGCTAAGGATGTCAAGCAGTTGAGAAAAAAAAAAGCTATACCACTAGTCAATGTGTTATGGAAGCATCACAACACAAAAAAGGCTACATGGGAAGCAGAGGAGCAGATGAAGGCTTAGTACACATATTTGTTCATATTAGGTAATTTTGAGGATAAAATTTTCTTCAAAGGGGAAGAATTGTGATGCCTATAAGTTGAGGCTTTATGAATGGTACCCTTGAGGCTCAAAAAGGGCACTCAGAGTGCCAAATCACCACCATAAGGCTCGAGCAGGGGCGTAATGGTCATGAAACTTAGACTGGAAATAAAATGATAAAAAAAGACTTAATTTTAAAATTTAGCAACCAATAAATTATTTTAGGCTAAAATCTAATAGGCTGTAAGCTCAAATGGACTTGGGCGAGAATGACCCGAGACGTGCCAAGACAGACATGAAAATACCATGCCTTGAAGGTTAAAAAATTCACTGAGCCCATTGGTGAATGAATTTTAATTTTTTGAGGTCATTTAGAAATTTTTGCAAATTTTGCACAATTTTGGGATTTTTCAAGGAATTAGTTAACTGAATTACTGATAAATGAGCCTAATCAAAGATTTTTATATCAAATACATCACTTTTTATGAGGCTCGAATGATTTTTAAAATTTTTCATAATTCCCAAGAAAAACCAAGATTTTTAGGTTGCTTAGGTGACACATGTCACCACTTGAGACACCCTAGTGCCACTATAAATAGTGGATGTCAAGTGGGAAGGCCACCAAGTGACACCTTACCCTTTACCTAACCTTTCCCCCTCACTTTCTTTCTTAAGCTGGTCGAAGCCTTCTCCCTCTTGAATCCTTCATTTTTGTTTCAATTCAAGCTTTATTCCCACTAATAATTCCACCAAAAATCATATTAATTAGGTAAAAATTAAACCTTAAAGGCTTGGGACACCATAGGCAATCATAAAAAGCCAAGAAAATTGACCAAAGGCCTATTATACATAAAGGGGAGGCAAGAATTTCAAAACATGGTGTAAGTGTGTTCTTTCATTTTTTTTAATTTATTTCTTAGGGGATTTCATCATTCTAAGACTAGTTATGCTTTTAGATTTTCAATTTGAGGGTTATAGGATTTTTCATGAATTTTTTAAGCTATATATGTTTGTATGTAGGCCATAAAGGGAGTGATGTTCAACCAAGAAATTAGCTATTCTAAAGTGTAAGAAAAGCCTTAAAGTGTGCATAGGTATGTGAATTTGATTAAATAAAAGCATGCCATGTTGTCTTTAAATGTGAATGGTCTTATACATGCCTATGGAAGTTCTAATTGAATATGTGTTGTATGGGAATTATTGATGCAAGCCTATTTTGATATTGGTTATGTATGATTTTGATGGTTTATATGTTAAAGTGGTAAAGAAAATAGGTGTAAGGCTGTAATCTCATTTTTGTCGAGAGGTATGGCATGGGGGCTATAGTATGGGGATGGTTAATATGTCTTGTCTATGTGGTGGATATTATTACATATGATGTGTATGATATGGGAATGAATAATAGGTATGTGTACATGGTGAGAATATACATGAATATGGATAGTATTAGGTATGGTTGAGAGGTTTATTAAAGTACCTTGGCAAGTAAGTAATGTGTGTGGTATGCATGTCATGTGGAATAGTATGGTTGGCATGGAAATAGATGTGTATATGGTGAATTCGATGAGAAAATGCATGTATGTGTGTGAACATAGTATGGCCGAGGCGTGTGTGTGGTGTGTTATGGCATGGCATCCATGGTATGTTATGTGTGTATGTGTGTGCATGATAGAATTATGGTATATGACATGTATGTGTAATGAGATATAAAAAATGCATGTGTATGATTATGGGTGAGCAATGGCTGAGAGGTAAGTATGCCATGGTAGGTTTGGTAAGTATGGTATATCATGATGTGTGATGTGCATAAATGGCATGACATAATGAACATGTAATATATGACATGGAATGGCATGAAATAGTGCCTAGTGATAATGACATATGACCTATAACAGTGTCTTGAAAATGGAAAGTGGTCTATAACTATCTAGTAAAGTGTACAAATGAGAATGGCACATAATTAGGATTTATAATGGACCTATAAATGAACTTGGATAGTCAAATAAAATGAGCAAAAAAATGGACTTGTAAATGCCTAAGTAAAAAGGCCTAAATCTATCTTTTGTAAATGACCCATTACTATTCGGTACAAATAAATATAGACCCGTAACTATGTGAATAAAATTTGATAATGGAAAATAAATAATAACTATCTGTCAGTCAACTGACAATAATTTAAGATGATGATTAGTAAGAAAATAAACACAAATTAAAGATAGTTATCCCATTAGTTAGACACTCACTAGATAGGTTGACCAATCAATTAGGGATTTGCAACTGCTAAATAATTGTTTGTTTACCAAACTAGGCTGGTGTAGTCATCGAGGCCCATAAGATGGGCCACTACACTATGTTATGATGATGATATTTTTTTATTTATCAGACCAGGCTAGTGCAGCAGTCGGGGTCCACAAGATGGGTCACTGCACTATGTTATTGATATTACTATCTATTTATCAGACTAGGCCGGTACAGCGGTCGAGGTCCATAGGATGGGCTATTGCACTAAGGCTAGTGCAGAGCTTAAGGTCTAGAATATGGGGCCACTGTACCATTTGAGTTTTCTCTTGGTCCAGTGTTTGAAAGTGTAGTCTATCTAGTTAGGCATACTTAATAAATTGAATATTTCACCTGATGACAGCTAATAATAACACTGAAATTAATGACAATACGGGAATGGCATAAGTGTAAATATCTAAATCATAAGGCTAGTTAATAAAATAATATTATTCTGCAACATGGCTATTATATATTTCATTCACACATCCATGGCATGTCTGATTCATATGTATGCTCACATTGAAATGTTTTTATTATATTAAATTCACCACTGAGTTTTATACTTACCATATTAGTGTTTTGGTGCGCATGTAATAGTAGGTGGCAATCTTGACTCGAGTTTTGTACAATATAGCTATAGAGACATTAAAGTGTATAAGACTTTGTACTTTTAATGGTTTTAGTAAACACTTATGTAAACACTGTAGGTTATAAGTCCAGCTAGCTTAGAAGCTATTACTATTTATGTTTGATTCTAAAGTTTTTAGGCTTAAAGCCTTGTGTGATGTTTGAATGTTTGTTGATGATATAATTGTTGATTATAGAGGACCAGAAGGGTCTAGAGGGTGACATGTGATGTAATTAAGGGTATTAGAAGTGTTTTTCACAGGTCAAAATTTTTTGAATATCACCCAAGTACCCATTGTGCTGCCCAAGCCACTATAAAATCTATAATGGCTGTCAATTGGATTTTCAAGTTAAATATACCTAAAATAATAATGTGTAAGTGATAGATAAGAATCTAGTCAATTTCTTTTCAGATAGTAAATAATTTGTAAGTGTAAGTGAATGCGGGTCTAGAGAAATTTTATGATGGGTGACCTAATGGGAAGTGCATTACTTATTAGGTTTCTTCAAAAATCTTATACGGGGTATCACAAAATCAGCTTTAGGTGCAATGTCTCCATCACTTCTTAATGACAAGAACTTAGAGTGCAACATCCCTAACACTGGTCGAAAAACATCAACTTCAAGCGTAATGTCTCAAGCACTGCCTAAATAACAAAACTCTTAGATGCAATATCTATAGCACTATTTGAGGAAAAAGTTAAAAACAGGTGTAATATCCCCAAGAACTGCTCAAAATGATCACTTACAAAAAAGGTCACCCTATAAGGTACGCATCTCTTTCATTCTAAACTTTGGCTCACCTTATACATTTTATAGTCATCTCTCTAAAGTTAGGCATAACTACAGACACTCGATTTCTAATGTTACCATTTTTGGAATGCCTAATGATGAAAAAAGGACTAAATTTTGATAAATAAGGATCTCAATATTTGACTCACAGATCTCATAGTTTTCTCTAAAAATGTGTTAATTAATTTTTGAATATAAGAATTTGCCTAACCCAAAAATCTCAATATGAAACTCAAAGTGCAAGAAAAATAGGCAGTGGTGCAAGCTCGAGGCCTAATATTAACATCATGGAGGTGTAGGGGATGAAAGCCCCCATGGTATGGGGCATTTAAAAAAGGAAAAATTATTTAAAATTGAAAATTTTATAGTTTTACAAGTTTTGGACCTTAAGGAAAAACTACGTTGCTTTGTTCCAAAATGATCGTTTCATGCTTTGCTAAAACGGTTGTTTTAGCCTCATAATGGTCATTTCATACCTCCATGAAATGACCATTTTAGCCTAAAAATAGTCATTCATTCCTTCAAGAAATGGTTGTTTTATCCCAAAAGATGACATTATTTTAGCAAAGAGGCAAAATCAGTATAGGACTCCTCTTCAAGTGAAATGGCCATTTTGCACCTCGATCCACATGTATATAAGGCAAACCCTATGTCAGCCTTAGGGGTCGAGTTTTCTCAGTAAGTGTACACATAAATGCTCAAAAACACTTTCCAAACACTATTTTTATAATTTCAAATGGTTTTCTCACCATTTATTCATCTTTCTTGAAGGTAATTCTATACAATAGGTTGACCAACCTTTCTCCTTCTTTTCTTTTTTTTTTTCTTTTTATTGCCATCTACTAGTTAGATATGATAACTTACTATATATATTATTATTATTATAGTTGTATTATTTAATTTTTTAAATTATTTTCTTCATTAATTATTCTATTTGTGTTTTATTTTATTTCTCATACTAGCATTGTAATTTTCTTGTGATACGAGTTGTTTGATTTGTTGAGATCTTTTAAACTTTCTTTTTACCCTTTCATCAAACATTGGTGAAGTAGCCCTTTATCATTCCTTCAGTCTTATTTCTTTTTAATTTCTTATTATATTTATTTTCATTTTTCTTGTTATTTTCTTGTTATTTTTATTCTTTCTTTATTCTCTTTTTCTTTTAGTTTTTCACTTTTTTTATTATTCGTCTTATTTATTATTTTTCAATTAGATAATATTTTAGGTTATTTCAATGTATTTTTATTTTTATTCGATTAGAACTTATTTTACGTAATTTCCATGTAAGTTTTATTTCCTTTTTTGGTTAGAATGTATTTTAGGTAATTTCCATGTAATTTAATTTCATTCTGATTATTTCTCTGTATATTCTGTGAAATGTTTTAATAAGTAGAAAAGGATTTTTACACGTTGTAAATAACCAAACATTTTTATACCTAATTAATTAGTGTTTTTCTAAAAAAAAAAAGGATTTTGATTTCTCCTTAATAAAAGGCAAAAATAATGAAACCTATTTTGTTAAATTAGCATGCGAGAAATAAAAGTTCTCAAAATAATCAATTGCCCGATTTCATTTACAATATTCTTTAATTTAGAGTAATTTATTTCTATAAATATGTTTTATTATTATTTTATATGATTGTGTGATTTATTTTAAAGCTAAAACCTACTTGAGGAACTAGATAAAATTATAAGTTCAATCTAAAATTCTATATTAACTTGGGGTATAAATAAGAGTAGGGTTCCGAACTACTCTGGTTTGGGCCCTATAAGGT
>CANXYI012251823.1:0-13971 GCA_948208565.1 Hura crepitans | reverse complement strand
TGTGTGCTTTAGTTATACATACAAAATTTACTTATTAGTGTTTAAATGCCTATTATATTTCTCTTCATTCAAATTTCTCTAGCATTCTTTCTTTAAGTTCAAATTATGAAACTAGCTAACAATTCCTTTCATTTCCCACTAGTTTTCTATTACAATTATATGATTATATAAAATGTTAGCACTCCCTTTTATTTATTTTATATGGTCAAATAAATTCTAGAAGATTATCTTTTTTAGCTTATCTTATGGTTTTACCTTTTAACTTAATACTCATTACCTATCTAATTATACTAAATAGTTTATATACCTTCATTCTTTTTTTCGTATTTAATTTATCTATTGCTCATCTTTATTTTTATTTAAATAATAATACTTTATAATATAGACACTTCCATTTATATACATTAGACCATTCGACAATGGATTAGGTTTTACCTATACATGTATTTTTTTTTATCTAATTTCAAGTCTTTATTTTTTTAAGCATAATAATATCATAGATTCTTAATTATATCACTAAATACTTTAACATTTCCCAAAGTCCCACTTTTACCCAACCTATTGCCCTCAAGTAATTACTTTAGAATTTCTCTATATACTCTTATCCATTACAACATCATGTAATCTATTTAATTCATTAAATTAACATTAATTCATCATTTTCCTTTAGTATATAAATTTCGGCCAAAATGACATTTTAAGCTTCCGTATTGTTTCTCATGCTTTTAATTCCTTTACATTAAATAAACTAACTTTAATTACATTTATAAACTATTAAATTAATTAATGACTAATATAATAAAAATTCAACATTTTACATTTTATATACACTATACATAATTCACATATCACATGAAATTCTATGATTTAAAATATTCTAATTTAATTGCTTAAGCTATATTCAAAATCTTTGTGCATTAAATTAAACAAAAACAACTAATTTAAGCTAGTTAAACTAATTCTATAATACAAAGAAAGCTACAAAATTTACAACTAGTGAATACACTTACCTATTAAGCTTCTTATATTTATTAAACTTGAACTCTCTTGTTAAATTGCACTTCTATGCCTTTCAATCCACTCTTCCTTATGTATCCTTCTTTTCTCCATCATTTAATCTTTGAAAAAAATTAAAATTAATTCTACTACAGAAAGCATAATTAACCATATAACCTTAAATTTAAATGTTTAATTGGTTTATTTAATAGTTATAACAAGAAAAGCTTACCAATTACATGCTTGCTTACTCTCTCTATAACCTTATCTTTCACTCTTTTCCTTAACTCTTTTTGACATCCTTAAAAGTAGTTTAGGGCTTTAGTTTTTTAGGTGTGAGCTCATGTTTAAGTCTAATAGTTTAAGGTTTTACTTAACTAATAAAAGGAAAATAATTAGGAGGAAGATGGTAATGAGTTTTGGGCATATGTAAAAATGTAACTCCCTTACACCTAACTAATAAACTTGTTTAGGTATAGGATGTCATGTGACTGGTTCATCTTATATCTTTTTCTAACTTATAATTTATACCCTTTATTATATATCTCTATATGACATTTACATCAATTTTACATACTAGTTCAAAATTTCTCAATATATAAAGCATACAACATATTCAATTATCATAAGTATAACTGTAATAAAAATATTATTAATTTTTAAATACCATTTAATATAATTGTCATTTAAACATCTCTTATGGAATTAAAAACAATTTAAGGTTACTTCTTGATTATTTATGCTTTCTATTAGCACTTTACATCAACAGTGTTATACTTCATTGCAAGCAGAGAAAATAATAGTGGCCTTTTCTTATTTGTTCAGTTGCTATATATGCTTTTGTCATTGTTAGGATTAGATCTATTGCACCACCTAACTCAATCAATAGCTTATGCATCAGTAAAAGCAAATACGTTGAGCATAATTAGTCATTAGAGTATTCTAATACTATGAAACTAGAGTTATCTATATGTATTTATCTTTTACTTATATAATTATCTATTCATCTATTATACATTTATGTTAACACATGCATATATGTGCTCTCTAACAATTATTATCTTTCTCATACTTTAATATATTATGCCATGTCATTCCATTTTTAATCATCTATATATATGTATTTGTATCTCCTTTACCACTTATAATTATGGTTTCTATACATTCCTTCTATATTAAAGAATACATTTTCCTTTTATAACACTAAATTCCTTAAAATTTTCCTTTTTCTTTTCCATATTTATCTATATGTCAATACTTAATATTTTGAGTTCATTCTAGATATTGTTTGTGTCCCTTCCTTTTTGAGGTTGGTCAAATTAAAACAATCAAAGACTCAACCAAAATCTCACTACTTAAGTCTTGAAAGATGAAAAGGAAATTAAAGGAATCTTATGTCATTCCTAATCAAAGTTCTCAAAGAAAATCAATTACTTGATTTGATGTATGATATTCTTTAATTTCATACATTTTCCTTTGTGCTTATATGTTTTATTATTTATTTATGTGATTGAATTTATTATTTTAATTCTGAAACTTGCTTGAGAAAAATGAAAAAAATTATAAATTTAATATGAAATTCCATATTAAATTAAGGAATAAATATGAGTGGGGTTCCAAACCACTCTGATTTTATCACTATAAGGTATTTACCAACTCCGATTAGGTGGTGACTCCTACCTTGTGGGGCTGAATTCACTTTTTCTAGGCTAATCAAATAGGAATGACTTAAGATTCCTCTAATTTTCTTCTCATCTTTTAGGACTTAAGAGGTGAGTTTAGGTTGAGTCTTTGGTTGTATCAATTTGATTAGCCTTAGAAAAGAAGAGACATGAATAATGGTGACTCCACTAGGAAATTACAAGTGGCTTTAGGAGGAATGTTGATCTTTAAGGGTAATCGACTCCACAAGTTGTGACATTCAGTAGCAAAGGTGATAGACAAATTTCTCCCTTTAAATGATAAAAGGTGAGTAACAATGCATTGGGTCTCACTAAACTACCTCACACAATAATTAGGAATGTAGAATGTTAGTTTATACAAGCCAACCAGGGGAACACAGCTTGATGTACTACTCCATTGTACATGCTATAAACAAATCCATGGGTTTATGAAATTTATGCTATCATTAATAGTGGCACCCATCTAAATGACCAATTGCTTTACATCTTAAAAGCAATGCATAATGCCATGAGGCAGTAAATATTTTAGACTGTATGAACCAATGACTCGAGGGAGATGATCATCTAACCAGTGAAGCTTCTCTTGTAAATAGATATAAAAAAGCTATTAGGAATAAAAACTTAAAAAGGTTTCCTAAGTAATACCCAAGCTAATGATAGGGTGAAAACCCATGAAAGGCAGTATATCCTTAAAAAGTCTACTAAGAATGAAAACTTGAAAGGGTTTTTTAATTAAAAGGTAGACTAGATAATAGGGAAAAAACACATAAAGTGCATTATGTTTGAAAAAAGAAAAAAGAATAAAAAAAGAAAAAATCCTGAACCAAAAGTGGGATGGCATGGAAGAAAATAACTTCACCAAGCTAAACTGTAGCCAGTCCTATAATGAAGCAGGATGCCACAGAAGAAACTGGCTTCACAAGGCTGAACTGTATCCAGTCCTATAATGGTTTCAACAAAGATCAAAGAAAAAGGGTTCAAGCCTTTAGTCATGTCATTTATCACACCAAATAGCTTATAATCTCTAAAATGTCCTTTAAAAGTAACTTTAAGATATTTGGTAAAGAAAATGAACAAATATACACTAGCATGTAGGGTGGTATATCTATGTAAATGTTAGCATAAGCTAGTAAGGAATATAGAGAAATTTGTTCTCTCCTTGGAACCCATGTAGTAGTTAATAAAGGAAGTATCCCAAGTGCATCAACCACCTCGTACAGGTGGTAGGGAACACAGTTGGGATAGCAAGGTGGTGTCTCAAATGAATAGGGCACCCTAGGATCCCAACAAATGCTTCAGTTAAGGGACATAAATCTTAATGAGAGAACTAAAAAAACATGAAACTATAGGTCCTAAAAGTGGGTTACAACTTTAAAAAAAGATAGATCAAGTTTGACCTATCAAAAAAATTTCAAGCCATTAAAGAAGCCAAAGCAAAATTTGCCTAAGTGGAAGAAAGGTTAAGAATTTTGTGAAACTTTTGGAGGAATTCATCACCCTTTGAAGCAAAAAGGAGGAAAAAACATGAATGGCATAAGGATCTATATATGTATTAATGCCATTTATAAGCCAAGGGCATAAAACGGTGTTTTTACATGTCAGCAAAATAGTCATTTTAGATGAAATGACCATTTTCCATTAAGCCAAGATGGTCGTTTAGTGAAAGCTGAAACGACCATTTCACTATTCTATGAAATAGTCATTTAGCCTTCAAAATAGCTATTTCAACATGTCTGAAATGACCATTTTGACATATCCTCCTATGAAATCCCATTTTTCATTTCCATTTTTAGTATTTGTTATTTCATCTACCACTTCCTCCTTTTGTATTACTTTCACCTCTTATTTTATTTTTCCAAAAATGCCACCATAACAATAATAAAGCTACGTTTAATGCCAACTAATCCTGATAAATGCAATATTCTCGAGATGGTTAGATGCTAAAAAGGTAGAAAGATTTTAATGCGCAGCATCAATGACATTCATTAGGAGCCAATACTTCTACACTAGTACCTTATAAGAGTTAGGGGCACTCCCCAGGGATGTCCAGCTTCTCATATAGATAGGCTAATGGGATTTTTATTCTTAACACCATGCCACATATCCCGAAGTTGTCCTTTAGTTTTGCAACACACTCTAGTATTACTAGACACACCCTATGGATCAAATTACTATCTAGTTTGGCATATTAGGTGCATGCTACCAGCTCTTCTTATTGCATTTCTCTAAGATCCTTTACCTATCCACTGATGGCATGCTAGATATCCCTAAGTTGCTTGATGATCATTGGGCCATCATTAGTCATGCTGGCATAATGGATATGCCTTATTATACTTAAGGTGTAGCAATAGCACTAGTCAGGTGAATCAGACCGAGCTCAATAACCTCTGGCAATAGAGCATAATGTTTGGTTTAACCTAACACCTTTGATTTTAGAACACCTTTACTAGGCCAATAGATAACTTGATAAAAAGATCATGGTTGATTGTCTTATCATGGTGTTCTAACAAGTTCAGAGGTTAATCTAAAGCATATAGGCACCCCTCTTCAGTAGCAATTTTGGGTTGATCAAGAGACCTACTTTGCAATTAGGATCATAGCACTTTATCGTACTTGCCCAATTGGATATAGGTTTTTCACAATTGAAAAAGGCATACAGATGATATCAGTGAATAAAAAGTGACAAGTAAATGAAATAAAAAGAATGCAAAGGCATGAAAATAATTAAAAAAGCACTCACATACAACATGCATCAAAGTTACAATTAAAATTTAGTGACTAACACATTTTTACTCTATTTGACAAGGGCAATTCTTCATCAGTAATCACTTAGTCAAATAGCAAGGGGCAAGCCATAAGCTTTCACAGGCAATATCACCAAGCTTATGACATTTAATGTGCAATATCACAAATGTCAAACAATTAAAAGTTTATTAGCCATTTGCTCAATTGTAAAGGTAAAGAGAGTGATACATAATTAGAAATTAAAGTTAAAATCAAAAGGCTAGAAAATCATTAACTTTAGATATAATATCAACTTCAGATGTAATGTCTCTAGCACTATCTGAAGTAAACCAATATCTATAGCATTTTTTAAGTCATATCAACTTTAGATGCAATGTCTTTAGCACTATTTAAACTAAGCCAACTTCAAGTGCAATGTCTGTAGCATTGCCTGATTCATATCAATTTTAGATGCAATGTCTCTAACGCTGTCTAAAGCATGCAAACTTTTAATGCAATATTTGTCGCACTACCTAAATCATATAACTTTAAATGCAATATCTCTAACACTATCTCAAGCAAACCAACTTAGGGAGTAATATTTGTAGCGTACCTCTAGGGAATCGAGTCTGGTGGTTAGCTTATTATATAAATTCTTGATCTTTACATGTAGATCATTGTAGACTACATGGAGTGCCTCTAATATCTATACCACTATACCTCGAAGCATAAACTTAAATTATGCTAATGTCTCTAGAGAAGATGCTGAAAATGGCCTAGCCTCATCCATTCGCTATCACTATCACCTAGGTGGACTAGTAGGGCTTAGGTCATCATCAAGTAGTTGATCTAAGTCAAGTGCAAACTAAGCCTTCTCCGGGTATATACCTATGGGCTACACATTGTTATGCTCTACCAGCTCCTCTAGTGTGAGAAACCTATATCTAGTTGGGCAAATGCGATCGAATGTCACAATCCTAATCATAAAGTAAGTCTCTCGATTAACCTAAAATTGTTGCTAAAGAGAGGTGCCTATATGCTCTAAATCGACCTTTAAACCTACTAGAATGATTGTGATGACTGCCAACCATGATCTCTCTATTATGATATCTGCTGGCTTGGTAAAGCTGTTCTAAAGTCGAAGGTATCAGGTTAAACCAAACATTGTGCTCTATTACTAAGAGGCTATAAAGCTTAATTCAGTTAACTTGGTAGGTGTTGTCACTATGCCTTAGGTACAATAAGGTAGAGACTCTATACAGATAGCGGTGTAGTGGGTCTCGAATAGCAAAGGCCTTAGTTTGACTAGCCTAATAGAATATGCCAGCATAACTGATGGTGGCCTAGTGATAATCGAGCTACTTAAGGATCTCTATAATGACATGAATGGGTAAGCAAAGGATCTTAGAGAAGTGTAATAAAGAAAGCTAATAGCATATACCTAATACGCCAAACTAGATACTGGTATGATCCGTAGGGTTCATCTGGTGATACTAGAATGTGTTAAGAAATTAAAGGACAACTCAAGATATATGCCATGGCACTAAGAATAAAAATCTTGCCAACCTACATATGTAAGAATCTAGTCCTCCTTAGGGAGTACCCCTAACTCTCATAAGGTACTGGTGCAGAAGTATTAGCTCCCAATGAATTTTATTGAGGCTAGGCATCAAAATCTCTCTACCTACTTAGTAGCCAACCATCTTAGGACTACCACATATGTTGGGATCAATTGGCACTAGACATGCTTTATTGTCATTATGGTGGCATTTTTAGAAAAAAAAATAAAAGGTAAAAGTAATACCAAAGGAGGATGTGGTAGATGAAATAGTAAATAGTAAAAATGGAAATAAAAAATTGGAATTTATAAGTGGATATGTCAAAATGGCCATTTTAGCCAAGCTAAAATGGTCATTTTGAGGGCCAAATGGCCATTTCACAAAAGAGTGAAATGGTTGTTTTAGCTTTCATCGAAATGGCTATTTTTGCTTAATAGCAAATGGCCATTTCATCTAAAATGGCCATTTTTCCAATGTCCAAAATAGCCATTTTAGGCCTCAAGCCTATAAATGGTAGTAATGCATGTATAGATCCTCATGCCATTTAGGTTTTTTCCTCCTTTTTGCATTAATGGGTGATAAATTCCTCTAGTAGCTTCACAAAATTCTTGACCTTCCTTTCACTCAGCCAAATTTTTCTTTGGCTCTTTTTAATGGCTTTAAATTTCTTTGATGGGTCTAACTTGAAAGCTGCAACTCACTTTTAGGACCCATGGATTCATGTTTTTTTATTCTTAGATCAAGAATTGTGTCTTTTAATTCAAGAATTTGTTGCGATTTTGGGGGTGTCCTATTTATCTGAGATGCCAGCTTGTTGTCCCAACTATGTTCTCTATTACCTATATGAGCTGGTTGATGCACTTGGGATGCCTTTTTCATTAGCTGCTAAATAGGTTCCAAGGAGAGAACCTACTTCTATGAATTCCCTACTAGCTTATGTTGATAGTTTCATAAATATCCCATCCCTGCATACTGGTGTATATTTTTTCAATTTCCTTGACAAATATCTCATAGTTTCTTCTGAAGGCCATTTTAGAGACTATCAATTATCCGATGTGATAAATGACATGACTAAAGGCTTGAACCCTTTTCCTCTAATCCTTACTGAAACCATTATGGGACTTTACACAGTTTAGTCTGGTGAAGCCAATTTCTTCTATGGGAGCCTACTTCTACTTCAATTTTTTTTCTTTTTTCGAATATATCGCCCTTTATAGGTTTTCACCATATTCTCTAGTCTACCTTTTACTTAGAAAGCCCTTTCAAGTTTTTATTCCTAATAAACTTTTTAAAGATAGACTGCCCTTCACGGGTTTTCACTCTATCTCGAGGTTAGCTAAGTTAGTCAAAATCTTCTTATCCTAAAAATTTGAGGTAGTTTTGACTTCACTTTTAGTCTAATGAAACACATCATTCAATATCTCAAACCCAGGCATAACTTTTCCTTTCATTGCCAAAAGCTCTAACTCCCTTACAATAATTAACATTTCTCAAAGCCCAAATAAAACTATTTTCTAGAGGCGGTATATTTTTTCTCCATCTTTTTTAGTTCTAAAGATTCTACTACATATCCTAATCCTTTTTAATCCCTTTGTCCTTCTAGTTATATAGCTAAAACTAAACCATTCAAATCATGTCCCAAATAGGCACTAGTAAATAATTCATTTTCTTAAGCATTTTTACTATATTGGGATCATTTTCTCCTTTTTTTGAAATGATCCTAGCTATATAAAACTCATTAAAGGGCTGATTGTCTATTTCAAGCATTAAGACCTAATTCTCTCTCACAACCCATATGGTCATGATCTCACTATTGTGAGGGATTTTTATCATTTTATACAATGTTAATGGAACCCCTTCTAACTTATTGAAGCATAGCCTTCCTAAAAGTGAGGAGAAATTCACAAGGATATCAAAAACTGCAAATTCCTTGTAATCAACAATAATCCCTATTTTGACCTTGACATTAAAAGCCACATACACCTACCTCTTAGTGTTATCATAGGCCATGATAGTCAGTTTGGACTAAGAGATCATCAAATCTTTGATTCATATGTAGCTACTACTTTAAAGGGGCATACATTGATTGACAACCTATTATCAACCATTACACATGTCATGTGCTTGCCATTAACTTCTGCTTTTATGTATAAAGGATGGTTGTGATGACATCCTTCTAGCCAAAGATCTGCATCTAAAAAAATAGCCACTATTTTTCCTCCCCCTATACCGTTACCACTAGTTCAAATGGTGATATGGTCATTGAAACCATTGTAGCATATACAACTTTAAATACCTTTTGTTGATGTGAGAGGGATTGTCAAAAAAAAATCCCAAATTGAAATATATGTGAGAGTTTTCTTTAGTTGCTTTATTACTACATCATCCTTTTTCTCTATAACTACAGGAATTGGCTCTTTTTCAACTTCTAGCACTACCCAACCACTTTGTGTTACTGCTATAGCTTTTGCTTCCTAAATTTTCTTTTATTATAAATATAAATCAACCCATAAGTCTTGGACCTATTCCTCTAGATCACTTTCACTATCAGTAGCACATATGTCTATCATATAAATTAAACCCCTAATTTTGCCATTTTTTCTGCTACTAAGTAGTCATTTTCATACAAATCCTATAGCATGTACCATTCTGATGGTCCTAAATTGACTATATTGATAAGTGAAGGAACATTTGAAGAAGTGCCCTAACCCGTCTATCTCTTTTCCAAATTAATAATTTGCCTTGAGTTAATTAGATCCTGAATTTTATCCTTCAGAGTGTGGTAGATATATGTGTTATGACTAGTGTGTTGATAATAATGATAGTATAAATCTAACCAATGGTTATGTTTTCCTAGATTTCTAGTAGGCCATGATGGAAAAGGTTGAAGCTTTCCCTCCTTCTAAAATCATTTTAGGCACTAGGATAGTGGTTTACCTAAATTGGAGTAGTATCTTGAAGTAATAGATATTTTAGCAATTTTATTGCCCCCATTGTAACTGGTTCCTCTTGTACTTTTATTATTTAGCCCTTGCCATTTATTAAACCCTCTTGAGTTATTTTTTTGCTCAGTATGCTCATATTCTATAACGATGGCAATGTCCTTGAGCAATTCCTAATCCTTGAGCCTTTTAGCCTTTAACATATCTTTTAGGTATGGATTGGCATTTTTTTATAAACATGTGAATTTGATATGATATCTTTGGCATTCTCCTCATCTCTAAAACTCAAAACCTCCATCTCAAAAAGTACTCTATGAAAGTCTCATTAGGCTTTTCCTTAAACAACTCAAGGTTTTCATGGTAACCTTCATATGAGTGCTATAGATATAGTGGCTAATGAAATCTTCAGTCACTTTTTCCCAATCTTCTTTAACCTTTTTCTCTAGCCCATGATACTAGTCAATGGCTCTCTCTTGTAGTGTAAGGTAAAAATAAGCTACTTTCTATTTTATGCTAAGCTCTTTACCCTACATAACTATAGCATGTTGCTTAACATGCACTCTTATATCAGTAGTCCCATCAAACTTGGGCAATTCAAGCATTTTGAATTTAGAGGGTACCAACTCATCAAATACTAAAGTGAGTTTATCTAGATCTAACCCTTAAGCCAAAGTGATAAGTCCAGCCATTGCCTCTAATTTTTCTTCTAGTTTTTTCACAATGGCATTTCAACTTTACAAGGCATCTCCTTTTTCTTACCTTCATCATCAAAATCTTTATAAAAATTAAACTTTAAATTGAAAAATAAGACCCCTTTGCCTTTTCTCCTAAATTCCCAGCTTCCTTTTTCGTACAAATTCCCCCAATTGCAGTAGCTACTCTACCGATTGGCATGGCCAATGGTGCATCAATAGGTGATGGCGAATTATAAATAAGAATAACCCATCTATTGCTTTTACTACCATAGACATAATCTTTCTTTCAAATTCTTATAATTTTTTATCTAACTTAGCCTCAAAATCCTTAGCAGAAGAGGTACTGTCTCTTTGTCCTACCATATTTGTTAGGTTGTATGTGGTATAGATGATCTCTTATCAAATAATTCTTTTATTTGATCTATGTAACCAAGTGGCTCGAGGATCTATGATGGTTGCAAAATAAAGGGTTAAAAGTGATGAATCAAATGAAAAAATGCATGATAACACATGAAATGCATATGCATGTTAATATGTACAACAACAAACACAAGCAAGAGCCTTCCATCATTATCACTTCCCACATATGAGGTCAATGTGTTCTTTCTTATGAGGGCTTACACATAGGACACCAAGGGCCTTAACATATTCAAATAATGAGCAATGGATGGAAATGATGCCTTATAGTGCATAACACCTAAGGTTATGTGTGTGGATTATTTTTGAGAGGAATTGAGGAAAAGAAAGGCTTGAAGAAGAGGGGAGAAGCTTCTGTGGAAGGGCTAAAATTTGCATAGATCTTAAAGGATATATTTGTGAGGTTTCTTTAAGCCTATAGAGTGGATTTTAGCTCTTGTTATTAAGAGGTATGTGAATTCTAGCACTTATCTTATGTCTTTAAGGTTTTAAAATCAAAATTTTGGCTTCAAGTATGATAAAATATGATGGATTTGAGTAAGGTGTAGTTGGAATAATGTGTTTAGCTTAATTAAATGTTAACTAGATGTTGAGAATGGTTGTTTGATGGAAAGGAATGGGATTGGTGCTAAATTCTTAGTTATCCAAGAGGTGTGAAGGGATTTTGATGTGTGTTTATGATGTTTGATGTATTAGCAATGTTTTTTATATTGAAATGTAATGGAATCACTTGTAAATAAATGGGAAAATGTATGATAGGCATGAGTTGTATGAGTTGCTGAGAGCTTGATTATATGTTTATGGATATGTATAGCTTGATTAAGTAATTAAAAGTAGTTCTTATGATTGATAATACATGTATATTAGGCCTATAATGTATGAAGAAATGATATGGCATGTAATAAGGTTGATTGATGCATGAATATGTGGCAATCTTACAATGGCTAAGACATTTGAGGTGTAGATAAACCTTAACTTGGCATGGATTTGTGCATGTATGGGTATGTATGTGTTTAGCTTATGGGTAAAAGGTGGGATGTGTGATAAATATAATGAAAATGTATGATTAAGGCTAATGGATAGCTAGACTCAAGAGCTAAGGAAATGATATTGGCATGAAATTGTTGGTAACATGTTTGTAATGTGCATGACTGATAGGGTATAATTGTATAACCTATGTTTAGCTTAAATGGTTTGGCATGAATCTAGTTAATGTATATAATTAAAAAAACATGAAATGAGATTAAGAATTGGCATGTAGGATGGCTTTAAAATAAACTTGAACATGACTAGAAGTGACTTGAAAAGTGGCTTGTAAGGTGCCTTTAAGGGCTATGATTTGAGATTAAATAATGTGCCTATAAATTGTGCCTATCAGGGCTATATTATGTGAATATGTAGTGTGGCTTTAATGCCTATGTTTTAGCCTTAGAAATGGCCTAACGATTATATGGCTTAGGGCTTATGAACCTTGTGTAAATAATGGTGAAAATTGCATTGAAAAAGGTTAAGAAATGAACCTAAAAAGGGTTGTTGAAACTTGACATAATGACTTATAACCGTCCAGTTTGACCTTTACATGAATCAAAAATACCACTAGATAATAAATGGTAAATACTTGAGAAATACTTATGGAATAAAATCAAGCATAATATATATTGACTATTGGCAATTATTATTTTTGAAAATACTTTTGAGAAATTACTAGGTATAGCCTAATTGTGGCCATACTAGACCAGGCTAAAATTAAATTGTGCTATAAAATTTATATTTGTCTATTATTCAACTAATAATGTTATAAGAAGTCAATCAATAAAGTAATAAATATAAATTAAGTTACATGGCCCATTAGTTAGACACCCATTGGATGGGTTGATCGGTCAACTTAGGGATTTTTGCAACTGTTACATTATCTGATTTTTAGGCAGGGCCGGTACAATGGCCTAGGTCTATTTTAGGCCATTGTACTAGTTGGATAGTTAGACCAGGCTATGACATTCACTTGATCTTTATCAGTGTAACGGTGTAGGTCCTAGAGGGCTACTACACTAGTCAAACAAATATACCAGTTTGTGACATCTTTAATCTTTAAACAGGGCTAGTACAGTGGCTAAGGTCCTAGAGGGTCACTATACTAGTCTATTAGATAGACCACATCTTGTTATTGCACCTTCAGTGCTACAACTAATCAGGCCAGTGCAATAGTTAGGGTCCAAAATGTGGATCACTGCACAACTTATTATTTTCCCTCTAGGTCCAGTGTATTGAAGTGTCATCTTTCTAGTCAAGCCAGTTAAATTAATTGAATAAACTACATATGCAGATTGATTATGATATTGTAAAATAATAAGATACATAATTTGACATGGTTATCTAAATGACTGATCAGTATGTATAATTAAGGGTATTTTGGTAATTTGGCATGTATATCACTTATTAACCTAAAAACTTAATTAATTGACTCTTACTATTGGAAATGGATTAAATGGCATAATTTTCTTATTTTTAAATAATTAAAGAAATAGTAATCTAGTATGAACCTATAGGAAGGGTATTTTGGTCTTTCAATAGAGAAATATAAATAATGGACTTAATAACTTAGAATAGACATTAATAACCTGATATATGCATGAATGAGATTTATGACATGATTTAAATACTTGAGTTCACCACTAAGTATATTATATACTCAACGTACCTATTTTAGTGCGCAGGTAAGGATAAGCAAGGTGTAGCCTCATAAAGTGTGCAGCTAGAGTTTAGAGGATATTTGACAGAAGGTTGTGTAAATGTGTTATATAGCTTTTGCACTCATTGTACTTAAGAGGGAATAGGTAGCCTATATATAGGTAGCTTCTGTATACATGTCATAAATAGTGTTTTGTAATAAGTTTTATCAGACTATTTTGAATGTGTGATTGCTCTCAATTGATGAAATGATATGTAAGCCTAAGGC
>CANXYI012251761.1:0-10887 GCA_948208565.1 Hura crepitans | reverse complement strand
AACTATGGTAAATTTGATAAATTTATTGTAATATGTTGATTTCTGGATGAATCTCTTTCTTTCTTCAGAGTGCCGAACATCAAATTCAATGCGGCAAAAGTGCTGCAATCCCTCATTCCCATTGTTGATAAAACTGTAAGTCATTTTTGAATATTTTTCTCTCTTAATTTTTGTAGCTATTGTTATAATAACTGTACTCTTTGATTAGAAAAATAATAATGATAAATTATTCCTTTCGCGTGGTTGCAGATTGTGGAGAAGTATATCCATCCCACTTTAGTCGAGCTGAGTGAGGACCCTGACGTTGATGTACGTTTTTTTGCCAATCAAGCGCTTCAGGCAGTCGATAATGCCATGGTGTCGAGTTAGAATGGGTTTATAAATTAACGACTAGACCTCTTTCTATACACCGTGATGAATACTCAGTTCTATTGAAGACCTTTTTCGCTGGGGGTGCAATAAATTTCCCTTCATCATATCTCTTCCATCATTCTTGAAGTTAACCAGAGTGTTAAAGCACGTCCCTTGTGGCTCTGACCAACATGTAATTGCCATTTTTGGCTTTCAGGTGATGTTTTCTAGCCTTTAGTGTGTTCCACAAACGTGCGCTGCATTTTCACGTGAGATTTGCCATTTCTTTTTTCTTTTTTTTTTCGGGTATAAGAATGCGAACATTTGCTTTGTGAAGAAAATTTCCATGTAATTAGTTAAGGATTTGATATTTTTGTTGAACTGGGAACATATATTATGGTTTAATTAATTGTGAAGAGGAGACTAAAGGATTCATTACTTGATTATCGACTTGAATTGAGAAAATTAAGTTGTTACGTTGAAGAAAATGAGCTGATACGAAATCACTCAAAAATTTCATGTTTAGATTGAGTTTTTCAGGGATTAAATCAATAATAAAAGTGTCATATATGCATAGTGATTTTGTTCTCGCAATTTTTTCAACTCTCCCATTCAGGGTGACCACAGGCATATTTTACCTCTTTCATCAATGTTGTCTCAGAATCCTATTCTTTTTTTTTTTTTAAAGAATATCTCAAAGTTCTCTTTAATTTCATGCATATATGATAATATAAGAACTTAATATTCTTTTTTCCCAAAAACCACATATGCATTTAAACTTAAACACAGAATTTGCATTGATATCTAAGGTTCAGAATAACTTGCAATTTTAATTGTTTACTTTTTTTTTTCAAGTTTAGGTGTCTAATTGAAAAATAAATTTGTTTTTCAAATATATTATATTATTACATTTTTTACAGAAAGCGAGGGCTTGATCGCAAAATCTATTAAATACATAGAGATCAGTTCTTCCTTGACAGTGTTCGATATATCATTACGTAATTAATATTTTCAATTTTGAATTGGTTAAATTTTCATTTTTTTAAAAAAAAAGAATATTTTACTTCATTGATGAGATGAAAAACAACAATTATCAAAATGAATACCTATTTAGTTGTGTGACTGATGTAGTAAGCATTGATCCCCTTGTGTGGTATATAATTCTTGGTGCACCCACCCGAATGTGTGCGGCGGTTGGAAGACTTTGGAATGGGAAAACTGGTAGCGACTAAAGTGCGTTGCTTTTGGGGGTTGCGGTACCCCGACCACCATCCTAGAAGTTCATTAATCCTTCCTCTCCCTCGGTTCCCTTCTTTATAAATACAACCTTTTTCTACATTACATTTCACTGGTAATTTACACATTTAGTTCCTGAATTTAAACTTCATTATTTACTTAATCTTTATATTTATTTCATCTTTAAAATTCATTTCAACTTTTGAAAGTTAATCTCAAAATTCTGTCACCTACTGTAGCTGATATATCTGATAGCGTGGTGACAGTTAATATAAATTTAGAAATAATTTGCACATTTAATCTTGAACTTAAGTTTAATTACATACCCGGTCTTTTAAATTTATTTTGTCTCTAGAATCTATCTCAACTTTTAGAACTTTATCTCAAAACTCATTTTAATTGGTTGCAAGTAATAAATTGCTAAATAGGTGTCCACATTTTTCATTTAATATAAATATTATAATAAAATGCAAAATGTTTTTTCTAAAATTTGACTTTAGAATATTTTTTAAAAATTTTTCTCTAAAAAAAAGATGATGTTTCTTTTTTCTCTTTCAAAATCAGTAATTGAGAAAAGAACCTCTTGGAAAAAAATTGAAGTAATTTTGAAACTAATTGATTCAATTTTTTCTAAGTAGATTAAAAAGGGATAGATTTTTTTTTCTTAGTCAATTACTGATTTTTGAAAAGAAAAGAAAAAATGTCTCCATTTTTTCAGAGAAATTTTTTATAGAAATTTTTTTAAAAGCACAAAAAAATAACAGATATTTTTCAAGTCAAATTTTAGGAAAGCGTTTTGTCATTTTATCATAATGCGTGCGTTAAATGAAAAATGTGGCACTAGTTAAATAATTTATTACCCGCAATCGGCTAAAATGAGACTTGAGGTAAGTTATTAAAAGTTAAGATGGATTTTAAATATGTAATGAATACGAGAAATTAAGTAAGTAATTAGACTTAAGTTCAAGGACTAAGAGTGTAAATTACTTCTATACTTATGCTGACATCATCTTGCTCTGTCAACACTCTATTGAAGAGATTAATAAATTTTTAAAAATTAAAATGCATTTTAGGAATGAAATAAAAATAAATGACCAAGTAGAGTTAATTTCAAAAACTAAGTGTACAATAGCTACTTAAAATTTTTAAATATTCGTATATTTTATTTCGAGTTCGGCCTCTGGCAATCCATCAATCTAAGCCATGAAACACAAACTATTTGTTGCAGGTCTTGGAATGTTCATTTGAGCAAAGAATTACGAGGGAGATGGATAGTGTAGGACAGCTGGGTCTTGGTTTATGAATAAGCCTCGACCTCGGATCTTAAATGTAGGTTTATTATGGTGTCCACTGTCCGATCTTCCTTTCTATAAGATGGCTTCTTCTTTTTTTTTTTTTTTAATTTTCTTGCGGCTTTGCTTGAATGAGTGTTTCTCTTGTTCCAAATTAAAACCGTGTTCAAGCTCAACCATGGATAAATGTAAAACTAATTCAATTGTGACCAACTTCGTTGAACACTAACTATGAATGTTTATATACAAGCGCAATACTTACAGGCATTGTTTAAATTTTTTTTATTTTAATAATGCGACGGTCAGAAATAATTAATTTATAATTAATAAATCAAATTATTTAATTAGTCATATTATTTATTTTAGATAAAAAAATTATTATTTAAATAATTTAAAAAAATCGATACGCTTTATTATTTACTTCAAAAGATATTTAGTCTAATCAGTATTTTATGAAAAAAATTATAAGAAAAAGTTGTTCTTTACATAGGAAATTATAGCTAAAATCATAACTATTTTATGTACAAAAATCAAAAGATGCTTTCAAAAAGTTGTATGTACTACAAACGCACTATGCAGGCAAAAAGTGAAGCCTATTTACAACTCTAAAGAAATAGTGATCATAACTCATTGAATTTCATAAGGGAAAAACGTAGAATTTCTTCTTTTTTTAATAATTAAAAAAAAATGAAATCATCCACTAATAAAGGCTTTAATTTGAGACATCATTTCAAGGGTTCTTGTTTGTGAGATTTGAGACCTACTTAGAACTTGAAAGGCATGTCCTACACCTTTATGAACCACCACTACTCTTTTCTTCCCCAACCTATTCACAAACTCCATGTTCCTGTCTTTCAATATATCCATTTCTGCAATACACACCATTGTTGTAATTCCCACAACCTTTCCCATTTTTCCCACTGGATTGCACCATGGATGATCACGGTTCGCTCCGTACGGTAAAGCTAATCTCCAATATGCATCTGAAGTTTCTAAGCTCAGTGCTGACCTTTGAGACTGCGCCAAATGCTTTTCTGAACTGGTTCTTGCTTCTCCACCAAAGAATGGCTGGATCAAGACCACACCACTGATATTCAAATTGGAATTTCTGTTTCCAAGCATTTTCACCACGTTGTATGCTATGTTACCCCCAGCACTATCACCTGCAACATACATGTTGCTAAAATTGCATTGGGCTGACCACCATTGATTACCGTTACAAGAGCTTAAAGATTGTTGCTTTACCCACATCAGCGCCTTAATCCCATCTTCATAAGCCGCAGGGAGAGGATTTTCAGGGGCTAAACGGTAACTAATTGACATGATTATGCAGCTTGCTTCGGCTGCTAGCTTTGCTAAGAACTCGTGATAGCAACTCCAAGCAGCTGAGCCAACACAGAACCCACCTCCATGGAAATATACCATGAGAGGAAACTTGTTACTACCCTGGATTCTTGGAACATAAAAACGTGCCCATATGTTTGTGAACTTGTCGATCACTATGTCTTTGGAGATCACACCAAGCTCTGGAGCCAATGCTGTTGAAACAAATGGAACCATCTGTGGCCTTTCTACATAACCATCCTTGTAAACTCTAATTAACCCTTTAATTTCTTCTGTTACAACTCCATGTTGATCACAATCTTTGCCTATTTGATGAAGATTTAAACTTGAATCTAGTGTAATGGCTACCATTCTTCTTCTTCACTGAAAATGAAATTGATTTTTTTTTTTTGGGGGTGATTGGTGCTTTGAACAAGCACTGCCCTTAATTTATACTCACACATGGAACAGTATGATAGATTTAAAACAGTGTACAAGTACCAAAGGTTAGAAGATAAGTGTAAGTAGTTGCCCTATCAATTTTTGCCAATTGGGCAATTGGGAACTGGCCACATGTCTTCACGTGATGAAGGTGTGGGGATGGTTCATGGACTAGTTTGAGTTATCATTTGATTCATTTCCAAGTTTCTTCTGAACCATTTTCTTATAAAGTTAGGCTTAAATTTGAAGAATTTTGGCACCCTTTCCCCCATGTCCTTGGTGGGTCTGCTTCTTCTCACCCTTTCTTTTTCTACCATTCAAGTTTGGAAGTTCATCAATTCAATTACTTTCATTATGCATCAATCAAATTTATAAAGAAGGTAAAATTTTTTTCTTAAATACTTAAAATACTCTCTAATGAAGAAAGAAAAGATTCTATAGTCTCATTTTTTCCCTTAAAATTTTGTTTTTCATTATAATTGAATCAAATCAAAATAGTAGAAAATTGAATTTTAGTAAAAATTTCAAATTAAAATCAAATTGAACTGAGCTATAATAAAATTGAAGTGAACTTCTGGTAAATGAGAAAATTTTAATTTAAAACGACATAATTTTACCATATTTCAATTAATCAAAATTAATAAAATCAAATCAAATTAATTAAATAATATTTTTAAAAGCTACTAATCAAAACTGAAATTCAAACTATCTAGTTCGATTTAAAATTATAATTGAATTATGCTTGCTTTTAATTTTTAAATTTTATAAAAGAGACATAACTTAATTACAAATATCAAAATAAAGAATTAAACTCAATGCGCTGAGCGCTGAATTTTAATGGTCATGCTGACCCTTAATTAATTATGTGTTAAACGACATTATTAATTAGGTAGCAATGTTTTTGAATGATTTTTTCTTCCAAATAAAATAAAGCTAAGGTCAAAGACAAGTTTGTCTACTATTTACACATGGAAAATTTTTGACAATCGAGCTCGGAAAGTACACGTGGCAAGCTCTATATAGTCGGGAATCAGTTGACTCCACCAAGACTTCTGAGAACTACTCAGTGATAGTTAGAGGTGCATCAGACCCCATGATCGCTATTGCTATAGTTTCAGCCACCTCCATTATACTTTACAAGCCACTTCTAATCTACCCTAATCATGGTTTGTTTTTTTAATTGAAATCATGGTTGACCTAAATCATAGCAGCATGCTAAAGTAATTGAAATTAAAATATATTCACAAATTGTGATTTAATAGTGAAATATTTTTTTTAATTTGGTGTTTGAATTTTAAATATAAAATATTTTAAAATATTAAAAAAAAACGTTGAATTTCTTTATAAGCTAATTAAATATGGATTTAAATTAATAAGAAATGCGGCATGACATTGTTGACATATTGAGGAACAAGGCACGTAGGTAGTGGGGACAAAGTCACAAACACCAATCTAAACATCTACACCTCACGTAGGGTGCCCCCTCAAAATACCATCATTTGAAAGCGACTATTGGGTGCAAAATTGTTGAAAGAAGTCGAAGTGGAGAAATTCTGGACATTTCATCCACTCAAACAACTAGGATGTGCCATTAGTGGACTTGGATAAGGCCAAGTCCATCGGCTTATGAATTTTCTTTCTTTGAAAAAAAAAATTATCAGGAGAGGCACCCCGCTTTGAGGAGTGCCGTCCAACATGCTTTTCGTTTCCAATATTCCTCAACTAACATTCTCTTAACCCATAACACGAGTAGACCCATTAAACTTTTTTCAGTCAAAGAGTGGGGAATTGGTTGAATTGTCAAGTTTTTAATCATTTCCATTCATGCATAGAGTTGCAAATAGTTTGCTGCATTCTTTTTATTATTTTTTTTATCCTTTTCACTACTGATAATACATATGCTCAATTTCTTAAATTTAAAATTATATGTTCAAATTCACTTACACATTTATCGTGTAAGGAATATAAGAGAGAAGTTAGTAAAGAAATAGTATTTAGCAATTTTCTTCTATTGTATTCTAACTGAGTCGTTAACATAAATTAATATGAGACGGACTTTTGTCGACATATACAACATGGATGCTATACGCATTAGCACATGTGAGTCTCACATAGTCATATTAACATACCGAAAACACTGCATATTTGACATATTATGAGTGAATTTTACATCAATGCACATGAACAATTCAATTGAGAGTTGACAAATTTATAGCTGAAATTCAAATTTTACAAAATTAATAAAAAATTGAATACCGTTTATAAAATTTTAATAACTTAAATTTAGATTAAAGATTATAATTAGCCAACTTTTAAGCAATACACAAAGAAACCATTTATTTTAACAAAGGAGCATATAACCCAATAATAAATATTAGAACGAAAAGTTAAATTTGAAATCATTTATAATTTTGATTAAAAACTTTGTGATGATAAAATCAAAACCTAATAGCACACATATTTTTTATATTTAATATTTGCATTTTTTCTTTGAACTCGTTAAATTTTCATGAGCCAAATATGAGGAAAAAAAATCCAACATCAACTGTAATTAAGGATAAAAAGGGTTGTCCTGATAATCAGATCTATTTATCTTGTTCAACATTTGAAAACCAAGTCCGCATAATGGAAGATGAGCATTGCTGTTCTTCTTCATAACTTACAATGAAGCTTTTGTAATCCTACGAATTTTTGCATGTGATTCGACAACATACATATTCAACATTAGTGTCTTCGTTATGGCAAACAGAAAGAAACAACAACAGGATAAAAAAATATATAGATAAGATAAGATAAACAAAAAAAAAAAAAAAACACCATCTTTTTGACTAAACATTTATCCCTGCCCCGCCCCCAAAAAAAAAAAAAGGAAAATAGAAAAAAATACGAAATCCAAGCAGAAGAGCAATATCATCATCTGGTCATGCCTCCTTCAATTACAGGAACCACTTGTGCAGATAATCTTTTTTGCCTTTCCATGTTGCCATGCCACCCTAATATTCCATCAAAAACACCAATTATTTAATCCCTTTATAAAATTACGTACAGATTGTTATCCAAGTTCAAAAGAAAACCTATAGACATGTCGAAGCCACGGTTCTTAAGCTCCCGATACTCTTGACACAAAGCACACGTCTCGCAACAACAATGGACGCAGCAATCAGTGCACGGCCTTTCCTCTAAAAAATATTGGCCTCTCAACTTTGATCGGTAGAAGCATGAGTATAAACATGAGCAACCCGTCAAGCACAGCATCATTGTGTACAGCGCTCCACTCACTCCACATGCTGTAGTCATTCATATATTCAAATCCCATTTATTTCAGTCTCATAGGATTTACAAATTTAACTTAATTAATTGATTAATTACCAGTTGATCCCCTGTCCACCATTTCTGCAATTCGTCCGAATGTGACGCATGGACACCAGCATGTTAGGCAACCTGCATGCAGAGAAATTAAAATTATAACTTTGGAGTTTCACGGATCTCAATAATGTATAAGTGTTGTCTTAGTTATTTCAGTCCTCGTATAAATGAAATAGAAGCACTCACAACTGCTGGTATCCTCGAAGCAATCACAGAGACCAGTGGACCAAGGGACTGGAGGATGGACATTGTTTGTAGCAGAATTGATCGGAATCCCAGTGGCTGCTATTGGAAGCGGTGGCGGAGGCGGCGGCTGTGTTGGTGCTGACGGTGTTGAATATGTTGGTTCCTTTTGGAAGTTATCAGAAACAGAAGGATACATTGTGGTGTTGGTTAATGCTTTTTTTTTTTTTGAATTAAAAGCCTGCCAATGGATGCGTCTCTTCAGAATTAACCGTTGCCAACTGTTGGCGGCACCCACATATTTGTTTTTCTTTCCTTTTTTTTTTAAGAATTTTTTATTATTATTTAAGAGGAATGTTTCGTTTCTTTATTTTTCTTTTTTATAATTTTATCATAAAATTAAATTTTGATCAATTAAAAAATAATTAAAAATTTAATTATTAGATTATAAATAATTTATTATTTTATTACTTTATATATTTTAAATTATTATTTGTATATGCATATGATTCAAATAAAGTAAATCTTTTTTTTTATATCTCTTTTTGAACTATGGGTTATTTAGTTGCTAAATTTAATTTTCTTTTCATTTATTACACTGAATTAATAAAATTTATTTCAATATATTATTCGATTTTAGAGTTAATCAATATTGTTGTATGTTTTTGGTTTTAACTCTTTAAAGACTAAAATCTAATTTTAATTTTTACCATTTGTTTCCTTTTTTTTTAGAACTGTAATTTAATTAGGATTAAAAAGACCATTTCATATTATCTGCAGCATAAAATCAAACATTTGGTGTACAACTATAGCGTGTATAAAACTTGCTTTTCCAGTGTACAGTAAACTCATATGAAATTTTATTAATAAAATAATCAAGCAATTTAAATAAAAGGACATGAATTCAAGGCTCAAGTAAGTTTGCAATTCAAGAAGTAATTCCCATGGTATATTGAAGCCACAAATGTATATATGCGCTTTGACGATATACTCTAACAATATCATGAATTCGGCAGCTAAAAATTGACAAAACCTATGAGCCAATCTCCCATAAGCATTCCATCAATGTTGATTTTTAAACAGACATAGCATTAAAAATGTCGCTTAAAACAGCAACCAACTGTGAAATCACGGAACAGAATTATCATAGAAAATCTGGACAAAGTAGGGATATATTTTTGACTGAAGAAAAAAAAAAGTTGGCAATGGAGGTCTATAACATTATGATCTTTGCTGTGCAAGATGAAGTTGGCTGGTGGCTGCAACTAACGAAGGAGAAGATGACGTTATTCGGCAATTGTGACTAATGAAGGAGAAGTGTAGAAGATGAGTCAAAATAACGTGATTTACTCAAAAAGTAAAACCTATGAAACCACATTTGAAGGTTCTTATGCTTTTCGTTTTTACATTAAAATCGCTTCCTTTAATTTTAGGGACAGACAGTAAAATTTTAATCTTTCTATAAAATATAAAATTACGGAGACAAAAACTTAAAAAAAAATATCATTTAGTTTAGAGGTTTGAGCTAATTAATAGAGATTTTGTACTAAATAACTATTTATCTGAATTTTATATTTAATCAATTGTTGGTTTAATCTGCTCATAAATAATTATGTTTTATTTTTTATTTGGATTATAATATTTATTTTATTAATTATGATTTATATGTGCTTTCAAATTTTTTTACATCAACAAATAATATATATTAAAATTTTATAAATAATAATTAAAATAATTATAATCTTGATTCTTTTACATGATAAAAATATATTTTAATGGGTATAAAATCATTTTTAAAATTAATTTTTATCTATATTAGATAACATATTAAACAAATAAAAATACCTAACATATATATATATATAGAAAATATCCTTAATAGTAATTTAATATATAAATAATTAATACATTTTTACCTTGCATAGATAAATTTTCTACTATTGGCTATCAATTATCAATAATAACTATCAATTATCAACTCTTTTAAACCACTAAATCAAACAAGCCCTTAATAAAAATGGATAAATTTAATTTTATTATTCTATTTTTAACAGAAAAATTAAAAAAAAAAAATTAAGAGGAGCAATTGTTCCCCTTAGACAATGAGCATGTCCGCCCCTGTTTAAATATGATAAAAGTAAAAACCAACATATTTAATGGGAACATGATTTTAAACTTTTTTTTTTAAAAAAAATGAAAATCGTAAAACTGCAAACAAACATAGTTATTAAAACCGGATCGGACCGGTTTAACTGGGAACCGGCAGCTGATTCGGTCCGATTAAGATTAAAAATCGGATTGACCCAAATTGAACCGGAAAAAATTCGGTTAAACAGTAAAAAATCCGGTTGAACCGTGAACCAGAATCAAATTGAATTAAAAAATTTATAATTTTAGCCTTTTTTTCTTTTTTCTTTTTACATTATTTTATATCTATATTTTTTTAGTAATTTTTAAGTTATTTTTATGACCTAAAAGTAATTTAAAAATATTAATAATAATTTATTCGATTAAGTATATTTCAATTGGTCAATAATTAGACTATTTTAAGTATATTTATTTAATTAAAAAATCATTAAAAATTATATTAAATTTCATAGAAATATATTAATTATTTTATTGAACTTTTTTTAAAATTTTATCATATAAATAAATTTTAATACCTCTATTTTCTAATAAATTATTATATTGCTAT
>CANXYI012251686.1:0-10085 GCA_948208565.1 Hura crepitans | reverse complement strand
ACCTCAAATATTACCTTGTGAATATACTCTTCAAGCAATAGCATAAAAGTGTAGGAGTATAGAAGGAATTATTTTTAGTGAGGTTAATAGGACTAGTAGATTGTATCTTGGTTAGAGTCCTCTTCTGGACTCACAGATGGGTTTCTTAGCTGCTGTGAATTTAATTCTCAGCCTCTCCCTTTTTTAATACCTAAAAATAGTATTTATAAGCTTGGGTTTAACAATTTCCCATCTAAAGGAAGAAAAATCCTAATAGGATTTAGAATTATAGTCTAAATAGGAAGATCCCATTTCTAAAAGATTTTACGTTGGCAAGTCCATGCGAACTTGTACATCTTAGTTTATACGAACCTAGATCGTATGCTTTCCCACCAGTCTATAGGCTTTGTGTTACGTTTGAGTTAGTCCGTATGAATATGAACTTGGACTTGTCCGTGTGGAGATGGGCCTTGTGCTTGGTAGAGCTAATTAGGCTAGTACGGACCTAGGTGGAGTGTGTCTGTGTAGACCCTATCTAAGGTAGGTTCATGCAGATTGTCTTCCTAAGGGCTTATGCCATTGCTTAAGATCCTATCTCTGGTGATCATCATAAGCCAAAAAAGGTGAATGGGTCTGTACCATGGGGGCTTCACCCCCACACCCCCATTAGAATCAGTGTCAGGCTTCAGGCTCGAGCTGACCTACACATGTTCCCTTTTTTTTATAGTTTGGGTCACACTACGGGCTTTTCGGGTCGAGTCATAGTTTGAATACATAAGAAAGTCCTAGACCTAAAATTGAGGCATCTATAATGTGGATTACATAAAACCACCTCACATTTTAATTAATCTCGGGAGATCCTCGATTATAGAAACAACATGAATGAATAGAGATGATAAACAAAATAAGCCTTAGATCTTACCTTATATAGAGCTTCAAGCAATAAGACGAATGAAGGGTTTTGGAAAGAATGATTATTTTAGTGCAGGCTTAGGATTAGTAGAGTGAATCCTACTCTAGAATTAGCGCCTCAGAATCTCAAAATTGTGGGTTTTGATTATTTGATTTGTCTCTTTTTTTCTCCTTTTAGAAGGGATATTTATAGGTTTAGTGGGCAATTCTCCCATCTAAAAGAGGTAAAGTCTTGATAGAATTAGGAGTCAGAGTCTAAATAGGAAGATTAAGCTTCTAGAAGCTTGTCAGTGACAAGTTTATATAGACCATGGTTGCTAAGTCTATATAGACCTAGGTTTTAGGTTCACCTTGGTGGTTTATGGGTCTTGGGCCTTATACTGGGTTAAGTCTAACTTAGTCCATACAGAAATGGGCTTTGGCTTATCCAAGCAGACTATGGGTTATGGGCTCTACTGTTCTAAGCTAGGTCTTTGTTGGTTGGTATGGACCTTATAGCATCAAGTTCGAGTGGACTTGCACCAAGATGGTCTATACAGACCAAGAATGTGAATTTCTTGCCTTGTTGCTTGAGCCTATCTCTGGTTATCATCATAGGCCCAAAATCTAACCATCTACAGTTACCCCCACTTTATGTGTGCTATGAAATCCGAAAGCAATAGTGCACATCAAAGTACTTGAGACTTAGTAACATACCTAAAGTTTTTCTATTTTGCCTCTTCATGATCTAGCTCACTATTTCATGTTTGCATGATACAGCTTGTTAATTGCACCTTCACGATCAAACTTGTTATGTGTTTTTGCATCTTGGCATTTGCACCATTTGGTGGTTTTTGATGTTTGTAGCCCCTAATGGCTTGGTAATTGCACCTCTTAGCAGCTAGATATTCACACTTCTTAGTGGCATGGTGTTTGCACCTTTTGGCAGCTTGGTAACTGCACCTCTTGGCAGCTCGACAATCGCACCTTTTGGCAGCTTTATATTGGTAATTTGTTGCATATATGGTTAATGTGCATGAAAGATGCATATTTTCATGCATGAAAAACATGTTGGTAATTTAGAATAATACATGTTTTCATGCAAAAAGAAAAGGGATAATACATGTTTGCATGTAAGGAAAAAAGATTAATACATGGGCAAAAGGATTAGTACATGTTTTCATGTAAGGTGTTAATAATGGATAACGCATGTTTTCATGCATAAAGACCATAAGAACTTATTGGTGATTTAAGAAAAGATGCATGCTTTCATGCATAAGAAACATATTAAAGAGTTATAAACGATGCATGTCTTTCATGCATTAAGGTATTAATGAGGGATGAAGGTTGATGCATGTTTCCATGCATAAAGAAAATGATGAGATAAATGTAGCATGCTTTCATGCAAAGGATTAATGCATGGAAAACGTGGAGATGAATGATGCATGTTTTCATGTAAAGGATATGTAGAGATAAGTGATGCATGTTTTCATGTAAAGAAAACGTAAAGATAAATGATACATATTTTCATGCACAAGAAAACATAGAGATAAATGATGCATGTTGGAGTGTTTGAAAAAGAAATTGGTGAATGATGCATGTATTCATGCATGCAAAACATGCTATTGTATATAGATGATGCATGAATGACACCTATTTTTAGGCATAAAAACATAGAGATAAATGATACATGTTTTAATGCAAAGGAACATAAAGATAAGTGATACATGTTTTCATGTAAAGGATATATTGAGATACATGTTTTCATGTAAAGGAAACATAAAGATAAATGATGCAAAGGAAAACATGGAGATAAATGACGTAGGTTTTCATGCAAAGGAAAACATATAGATAAATGATGTATGTTTTCATGCAAAGGATGCCTAAAGATGAATGATGCATGTTTTCATGCAAAGGATGCTTAGAGGTGAATGATGTATGTTTTCATGGAAAGGATGCCTAGAGCCTGATGCATGTAGAAAGAGTATTGATGGGAAAAAGTATTGATATATGATGTCCGATGCATACTTACATACATGAAAAAAAAGAAGGATTGATGCATGATGTCTTATACATAGCATAATAGTAAAGCATTGAAGAATGATGCATGTTTTCATGCATAGGGAAAAGGCATTTTAGCATGTTTATGTGCATGTTTGAATTTTTGTAGTGTGAAGAAGGATGTTTTAACATATGTGAATGTATGTAGATGAATTGATGAATATCCTATGAGTGGGTGTGAGTTAACGCATGTTTACGCATATTTAATGGATGTGAATGAAATGTTTGCATGTATGCATACCTAATAAATTATGATTGTGCATGTACATGTTTGCACTTAATTTTCTTTACATGATTGCATCAATTTGGTGATGCTTGTAAATGTGTGTACCTAATATGTAGTTGTGATGAATGTGATATGGTGAGTGAGTGATGAATATGGTGACCTACATGTTTGGCTACCTAATGGATGAATGTGAGTTTATGCATTCTGGATGAACAGAAATGTAGTGGTGTATCTGCTTCTACTTGAGTTTTTTCCTAGATGAGCGAATGGTAAATCTAACTTTTATTTTCTTAGATAGATGTATGAATGTATCTTTCCCTAGATGAATGAATGAATAATTTCTTATAATGCATAAATGAACCTTCTTCTTATAATGGATAAATAATAAAGACGGATAGATAAATGTGTATCTTTTCCTAGAATGGATGTATGAATGAATGTGAGTGAGTAAATCTATGAATTAGTAAATGTGTTATTGAGATCACTCTCCTCTAAGATTCATTATAGAAAAAACTTGGGTTTGAGAAAAGTGAAGGTGCAAAGTGGTAGGCTAGGTTGGGATTATTGAAGAATGAAGGGAATGCATAGAGAAGTAGATTGAGTTGAGATGTTGAGAGGGAAGCAAAATGTTCCATACAGGATCAAAGGAGTAGGTTGAATGGAATGTGCCATAAAGTGGTGAGGTAAAATGTCAATTCATTATAGAGAGCATTTAAGCACATGTGGCTGAAGAATGAATGATTATGATGAATAAGTGATAGAGCATGCAAATGTATATGATTACACAACATGGTACCCTTGTTATTAGCTGGTTTAAAGATTTTCCAGCTAATATTTTCTCTTGGCCTCTAATTTTTGCCTAGACCACCCTTTATAGGTTTTTGATCTAGTGAGGTATGCTCTAATTTTTGCTTAGGCCGTCTTTTGTGAGTTTTCAACCTAGTGAGTTTTTCTTTTTTTCTTTTTAAATCTCTCAATTCACTTTAGGAGTGTCATGTTATACAATGAACAAGGTAAACAAAGATGCTATTGAAAAGCCAAAATAATGTTTTATTAAACCTTAATTGTTCCAACGTAAAGGAAAGAAATAACAAGAAAAGAAAACAAAGATAGTTCATCCTATCTTTATTAAATCCTTCCATATCCTTAATTGACACAATCCTTCATTTGGTCAATAGTTGGCCTATGAGGTAGTAAACCAAAATTTAGAAAGAGAGAACTTTCCTTTTTAGAGAATTGAGGAATGGCAGTGAGGTTTGGTAATAGATGATCTTTAGGATTAGGTGCTGTGCTGCAATCTATGAGGTCTTGGATGGCTCAGTGTAGGGTTTTGCAGTGGTTATTCTAGTGGCTAGTCCTTTGGTGATAAGTGCAATATAAGCCATGGTAATGGTTAAGTGGAAGTGATGAGGACTGATGTTAAGGTATTAAAGGTTGAAGGACATTTATTTCTCTCAATTCCTTGAGTATTGATGATAAGGGCCTATTAAACTTAGAAAATTTGTGTGGCAGGCAACTAGGCTTGGTTCTTTGGTCAATATTTACCCCCTCAGTGGTCTTTAACTTGGTGAACTCTTCGAATCATATCTTAAATATTCTTTATTTTTAAAGCCATGACTTTCTTGGCAATTGCTTTAATGCTTTGTAAGTTTTTGCCATCCAGTGTCATCTTTACAGAAGGGGAAGGTAGGGTTATTTCCTTGGAAGAGTTTGAGCAAAGGATGATCCTTATAATTAGCGTGAGACATGGTTAATATGATATGATGCATGTTTCAAGCATTGTGGTGGTGTGTATGGTGTACCTTAATTATTATGCAAGGGTAATGTATGAGAAATACATATGGATATAGATGCATGTGAGTGATATCTATTAATGCCTAAGTGTAATGTATATATGGGTGAGATTTGCATGTTACTCATATTAAGGTGATACAAGCTAATACATGTATGGATGATGCATAATTAAGCCTAAATAGTATGCATGGAAGCATGAAGTCATATGATAGTGTTATGCTTGTGCAACATATGTTTAGTTGATGAATGAGGCCCTATAACTCTAGTGCATGTATATGACTTCCACGATGCCAATGTTGTGCATGATTTGTAGAGATGCCTAATATTATGTATGATTTCTATTTATGCCTAATGTTATGCATGATTCCTAGTAATGCCTATTAATTATCAATCCATCTTTCAGGAGGAAGCCGAAGTTGATATGCTTTGCAAAATGTGATCCAAGATTTTCCCCTTTCTATGTTAAAGTCAAAATGTATTTATACAAATGTTTGAAAGTAAAATCATTGTTTTATTTTATTAAAGGAAAATAAATTGAAAAGATTACAAAAGCTCAAAACTAAATTAAAAAAGAAAGAGAAATAAGATTAATTAGATGAGTTTTAAGCTTTTGGATCAGGTATCTGCTTAGCATTAATGAGATCTTAGATGGCATGATAGAGAGTGGTGCACTTGTTTATGAGATGGCCTATCACTTGATGATAAGCATAATATAGATCAAACTTATGGTCAACTGGAGGAGCATTTATTTGCAGCATAGGCATTAATGGCTATAGTTTTTCTTCTTTTATAAGCTTATTCAAGCACCAAGATAAAGGTTTGTCTAGTTTGAAGAAATGGTGAGTCCTAACCATATTGACATTAGTGACTTGGCCTGAATTATTACTTTGGTAGGTAGGTTCCCTATTCTTCTTAAATGCTCTATTCTAAAGTGCTAGTTTAAGATCAATAGTTATGTCTTTGAGCCATTCCCATGTGGTAATGCCTTTAGTAGAGAGCCTGACATTCATGTAACTATTAGCATTCTTGATGAACATCTTGATCTAGTAGGTATTATTGAGCTTATTTCTCATCTTAATTACCTTGGCCCTTTGTCGTTCTAAGTATTCTAAAAAGGATTCATTGGGTTTTTGGCGTACCAGTTACAAGTCTTTGAAGGTTACCTCGATGGTTGCATTATTTGAGTATTGCTTGTTTAATGCATGGGCCAAATCTTCCTAGTTCACTTTCACCTTCTTTTCCAAGTTGTGGTACCAATCTAAGGCTTGCCTAGTTAGAGACATACTAAACAAGGTTACTATTTGTGCTTTCAATAAATGGGTCGACCTCATAGCTATTGCATACTACTTCAAATAAGGTTTGGGGTCAAAAGTGCCATTGAACATACTTAAATTTGGCATTTTAAATTTGTAAGGCATGGCATGATCAGGCTTTAATCTAATGTTTTCTTGGTTAATGTCTTTACTTTCGATCACTAGATGACTCATGGCTTCTAGTTTTCATTTAGCTCTTTAATAGGATCCTCTTTATCATACCTTGGTGGTGGAACCCTATTATAACTAGGCTTAATAAGTGTTATTTCTTCATTGAAAACTTGGTCACCTTCTTTATCACTCGTTTCTTTCTTACCATTGTCAGTCGCAGAAAGTTGGCTTTTATCTTTTTGAGCATACATACTTGATAGTGTATTGACCATGGCAGCCATTATCTTCTTCATGTCTTGAAAGATCTCAGTTAGTATGGCTTTCATTACTACTTCATCTCCAGACATGATTATTATTTTTAATGGGCTAAAGATGGATTAATGGTGGCTGCAAAATACAGGTTTAGTCATGATGCATGAATTATCTAATATAATGCATGATATGTAACATGTGTTTTATGAATGACATCTTAAGAACAAATATGATTCATGCATATGTGTGGATGCATGGTATGGATAGTTGATGCATGAGTGAGATCACAAAATGCATGAACTTTTACAAAATGGTAACCTTCGATGCATGGTTAGTGTTTCATGTGCTAGTGTGAAGTGTACCTATTCACAATGCATATGTACTAGATTGTTACATGGATGTATGGAATAGAAAAAGCTTATGTTATGATTGAGGTATGTAGGGATAAGTATGCTACAATGTATATTTACAAAGTGCGAGTTTTCATAAAAGTAAGAAGTCTAAGTCATAGAGTAAGTACATTACAATGTTATGCATGTGAATATAAACACAAAAAAAAAGATACATGTTAGATGTTCAAGGACAAACACAAGCAATAGGCCTTCTAACCTTATTACTGCCACACACGTGGCCTTAACAATTCTTCCTAGTCAGGCTTACCTAAGTGTCATTGGGGGATTCATAGGTTCGATTATGGGTTTAATTAAGCTTAATAACCTCTTATATTTAAAGTGCACGCAAAAATAATGGCCTATAATATTTAAGTCTTGTTTAAGGTGAAATTAATTTAGGCCCATTCCAAATAAAAGGCACAATAGGCTTGGCCGCACTTCAAATAAGATTAAATGTAATAGGCTCACATAGCAATCATAATGCAATCGCAAACACTTAGGGTCATACAACCTAGGGGAAGTTGCTAAGATTAACTATATATGCCTCATGGTTTGGTCTGTAAAGGCTTTTATAGCTCTCACAAGTAGAGGTCCCTCTTAATGGGTCTTTCTAATTAAGGATAATAATGATTAGTTAGTTCACTATTTCATATACCCAAAGGTATGAGACTTGTGAGCAATGGATATGCTAGCCATCTCCCATTCTTAAATGAAAAATAGGTTCATGGCTCACAACACCATCTAAGGTAAAAAGGGACACAGTTTATATAGAATGAAATGCATGGGACTGATAAAAATTAGAATATTAGAAGGTATATTATTTAGGCACTTTTGGATTCAATTCTTAGTCCCCAAGTGGAGTTGCCACTATATATTTTTGTCATTATACTAAGGATAAGGCGATTAGTGTTTGGAGTCGCCACCTAGCTCTACACTAGGACTACTAATCTTTTACTTAGAAAGGTTTCAAAATTAGATCTTATTTATGCCCCAATAATATACTTTTATTTGTATTCTAACATTTATCAATTCTGTATCATGCAAGCAAGCATCTTAATTAAAGCATTCACACCACCTTTTCACATAAGGAAAATAATATACAATAAACATAAGTGTATATTGAACATCCATAAATTTGGTCATTTATTAATTGTTGTTTGACCTAACAACTACCTGTAATTCCAAAGGAATTAGTGGTAATTGCCTAACTCCCATCTTTAAGAGAATGGCCTTTGTTAAAATACATTTTTTTGTGACTTTTATTAAAGGAAATTTCAAAACCATTTTGTTATGAAAACAACAATTAATTATGTAGAAAATCATTGATATGAGGTTAGGCTTTTTGGTGTGTAAAATAAGTTATTAATATACCTATTACAACCTAAAATAACTAAAGAAATAAAAGGTACAAAACTAAGTAAGCAAATAAAGAATAAGCAATTGGTCCTGATTCTGCATCAAAAAGTCCATACGGACTCAATATGGCCTTTGATCTATGTTCGTGTAGATTACAAGATGTCATAAAAGATATGTGCATTTAGACCTTCTATCCAGTAAGAATGGTCAATTTTGCACAACTTAAGCAAAAGGGATTAGTAAAATAAATAGTGGTTCATGAGGACCTAAGAATAACATCATACGGCATGATAACAACAAGTACAATAACTTTACATAAAAATAAAAATTATAATGGTGTATGCCCAAATAATGATTATGAATGAGAAAATGGCAGACTAATCATGCAAATGAGAACATAAATTTGTCACAAGATATTCATGTGGATTATATTTCAAAAAGTATGTTAGTACAAACTACACTCCTCGTGAAAAGGAGTTCGTACGGACTGAGAGGCAAAATACACATGCACCAAACACATATATCCATGCGGGCTTCACTCCTTATGAAAGGGAGTTCGTGTAGAGCACACATCAATTTTAGAATATCTATTACATACATATTATGGAATAAAACAATTATGCAACATTATAATGGCATAAATATAGATCAATATAGTACATAAAGTACATCAAAACATAGCACATAATGTGAACATAAGATTGCTATCGAACAATGGTCTGTGCAGACCTCAGACTACATATATATTCCTTCAATAGGTTTATAAGACCTTATCATGCATTAAGATAAGTTAGTGTGATTTAGGTATTAATGCTAGAATGATTACATCATTTTAGTGAACGATTAAATACGATCACAATAGTAGAGAACATTAACCTACTCCTATAATCGATGTGGGGATTACATAGAACCACCTCATATGTCAATTAATCTTGAGAGATCCTCAGTTATAAAAATAACATAAATGAATAGAGACAATGAACAAGATAAGCCTCATATCTTACCTTATAAAGAGCTTCAAGCAATAAGACGAATGTAAGGTTTTGGAAAGAATGATTATTTTAGTGTAGGCTTAGGATTGGTAGAGTGATTCTTACTTTGGAATCAGTGCCTTAAACTATCAAAATTGTGAGTTTTGATTCTTTGATTTGTCTCCCTTTTTCTTCTCTTAGAAGGGGTATTTATAGGTTTAGTGTGTAGTTTTATTGTCTAAAAGAAGGGGAGTCCTGATAGGATTAAGAGTTAGAGTCCAAATAGGAAGATTAAGCTTCTTGAAGTTCTGCGACAAGTCTATGCGGACCATGGTTGTTAAGTCCATACGGACTTAGGCTTTAGGTTCATCCTAGTGGTTCATAAGCCTTGGGCTTTATATTGGGCCAAGTCTAACTTAGTTTATGCAAACATGGGCTTTGGCTTGTCTTGACGGACCACAGGTTATGGGCTCTACTATTCCAAGTTAGGTCTTTGTTGGTTGGTACGGACGTTATAGCATCAAGTTTTGATGGACTTGCACTAAGCTGGTCCATATGGACTAAGATTCTGGATTTTTTACCTTGTTGCTTGAGCTTATCTCTAGTTATCATCATAGGCCTAAAATGTAACGACCCGAAAATCTCAACTTTTATGAATAGTACTTTCCCGGGATAAATAGTGTTCTCAAGACTTGGGATACACTAAAGCTACTGGATGAAAGTATTAAACATAAAAGAA
>CANXYI012251519.1:0-10058 GCA_948208565.1 Hura crepitans | reverse complement strand
CGTATATGTATATATATATGTATATGTACATATACATACATATACATATACATATATGTATATATGTATGTATATGCATATATACATGCATATACTTATACATATATATATATATACACACACATATATATAAACATACATATACATATATATACACATATATATATATACATACATATACGCAACCACTAGATGCTTAATCATTGTGATTGCCATTAGCATAGAGAAATTTCTAATTTTTACCACAACCACTAGATGCTTAATCTTTGAATCTAAGCCCTATTAAAACTTCTTACACCTTACTACAATATTCAAGATCACACTCCTTACTTGTTTGTTAGATTTTGTATATTCTCTCTCATACACCAATACAGTCTGATACTTTTGCTTTAAGTTTATAAATTCTTATTTTTGCACATCCATAAGATCTCTAATGACATACTTCTACCTAAACTCACTCGAAAGAAATCCCATAATAGATTTTCAAGTTAAACACACTTAGTTATGGCTTCCCACCATTCACTTGCATCATCTTATAATAAGGAAAAGACATATAGCACATTCTCTTCAAGTGTAAATCTTAATTGTTGAAGAATTCTAGTGGTCCTCTCCAGCTAGTATTCAGATATCACCAAATCATCTAACTCTATTGCTCTAAATTCTATGGCCCCTATTTCTTTAATCATCTCTAGATACCTCTCTCACAAGGCTCGTAACTAAGAAGGTAACTACACTGATAGTGAGGGACACCTAACCATTTTAAAGGTATGGCCAAAAGGACTAGGTGCCTGTGAAGACATAATCATTAAGGATTGTGTAGCCTTTTAAAACCTAAAGGTCTCAATTATATAAGATTCTATTTCAATCACTCATGGATCATTCCCTAGTCCTCTTTCATTGGCTAGTAATTTAGGTTCATTCATCTTTATAATATACAAGGAAAATAACTTATTAGCCTCAAGCAATGTAAGTCTTCATGTGATGTATAATCCTAAACCTTAGGGAACTCATGTAAAATCTACAAACTTAAGAATGCCTAAACCCACTCTAATACCACCAATTGTGGCACCCCTAACCGGATCCACTTTCGAACCCCAAATAACATATGACATGTGTGCCACCACTCATTTGATACCACTGTTGGAACTGAACTAGGGATGATATAAAGATACTTCATCTTACTCCTTTTGTTATAAACACATTATCTTTTTAAAACCTTTCTTCAAAAGCATGTAAACTAAACTTATTAAGTATACTTATGATTCTCTTATAACAAATCTAATTCAAGTCACACTTTATGAAAATCATGCGGTATAATGGTTGCCCTGAGGAAAACCAAAAATTTTAAACCTACATAAAATACACTTCTAAACACTTTTTCATACTTAGTACATGCCTCAAAATCCTTTCAATCCTTCACAAACTCAATTAGACTCATTATAGCCATCTCAACACATAAAAGTATATGTATATACTAGGCCATACAACATACAAGCAAACGTATTTGCCAAACTATGCACTACTATTAACCATTTTTATACATTACAATTTATAGTACATATATGCCTGCTTATTACTTTCCCTTAGAAATAACATAATCATATTTACATCCAAAATAACTAATGTTCACAATTTGACCTTATCCTTTTCCCTTTCTTACTATATATGAGTACCCATACAAAACTATACATTGTATCACACTAACATGTATAGAGTATACCATAAAAGAAAGGCTTAGATCTACATTGTTGCTTGTGAGGTTATCAACTCTACTTACTACTATAGAAGCCCTACCTTTTAGGGCTATATGATACCAAGAGATAGGATCAAGCAATAAAGTAAACAGCCTAGAGCCTTAGTCCATACGGGCCACCTTATCATAAGTTCCTTTAGACTTAATAATATAAGGTCTGCACCAATATACTAAGGCCCAGCCTAGAACTATAAGCCTATGGCCCATGGTCTACCTAGATAAACCAAAACCCACGTCTGCACAAACTATATAAACTCAGCCTAAAACTAGGCACAAGGACTATGAATAGCTAAGGTGGACTTAAAGCCTAAGTTTGCATTATTTTAATAGCTAAAGTTTGCATGAAATTGTAGATAAAAAGCTTCTAGAAGTATAAACTTCCTATTTAAACTCTATTTCCTAATCTCTATAAGATTCTACCTCTTCTAAATGTGAAAGTAATCCCTAAGCCTATAAATACCCTATCTTGGGTATAAGAAAGAGGAGGCAATAAAAAGGCTCTTAACCCACTATTTTGAGAGTCCAAGCATGGACTCTAAAATAGGATCAATCTTCTAGTCCTTAGACCACACTCAAAATAATCCTTTTGCTAAAATCCAACCTTTGACTCATTGCTTGAAGCTTATTTAAAAGGTAAGATTTGAGAATTATAATGTCCATTATTGTCATCCATTTGCATGTTTTACTTCTGTAAACCAATGACCTCTTATGTTTAATCATACATGAGGTGATCTTATGTGATCCTGATGTTAATTATGGGAATCTCTATTTATTTTTTTGGTATTATACCTTTTATTTCTCTTAATTATTTTAGGTTGTAATAGGTAGCTTAATAACTCTATTACATGCCAAAAGCCTAACCTCATATCAATGGTTTTTTTATCTAATTAATTAGTGTTTTTTTAATAAAGTGGTTTTGAGTTATCCTTAATAAAAGTCACATAAAAATGTATTTAACAAAGGACAATCACCTAGAGACGGAAGTTGGGCAATTACTACGAATTCTAATGGAATAATAGGTAGCTGTCAAGTCAAATAACAACTAATGAACTACCCAATTTATGGATGTCTAATATATACTTATGCTTGTTGTATATTCAAAATACTGCAATTTACTTTCTCTAAGTAAAAAAAGTGATAAGAATGCTTTAAATAAAATGATTGCTTGCATGATACGAGATTGATAAATATTTGAATATTAAAGGAAGGTGTATTATTAGAGCATAAATAAGATTTGATTTCAAACCCTTTCTAGGTAAAAGATCAGTGTGCCTAGTATAGAGCCAAGTGGTGACTCCAAACACTAACTGCCTTGTCACTAGTAAAATACAATAAATCTACAATGACAACTCTATTAGGGATTGAGAAAGTGTCCAAATAATATGCCTTAAATATTCTAATTTTCATCAATCCCATGTATTTCATCTTATATACATTATGTCCCTTTTTACCTAATATGGTGTTGCAAACCATGAGCCTATTTTTCATTCAAGAATGGGGAATTGCTAGCATATCCATCACTCACTATCCTCATACCTTTAGGTATATAAAATGGTGAACTAATCGATTAATATTATCCTTGATTGGGAAGACCTGTGAGGAGGGACTACTGCTTATGAGAGCCAAAAAAGCCTTTTTAACCAAACCATGTGCCTACATAGTCAAGCTTAGCAACTTCCCCTAGGTTGTATGTCCCTAAGCATTTAGAATTACATTATGATAGTTATATGGGCCTATTACATTTAACCTTGTTTAAAGTGGGGCCAAGTCCATTGTGCCTTTTATCTAGAATAGGCCTAGCCTAATTTCACCTGAAATAAGATTTGAATGTAATGGGCCATTACCTTTGCATTGTTTTAAATAAGAGATATTTTTTGGGCCAAATTATGCCTATAATCAAACCTATGCATCCCTCAATGATGCTTAGGTAACCCTACCATGAAAAGAAATAACTTGACCATATGTGCAAGAGAAATAAGGTCAAAAGGTCTCTTACATGTGTTTGTCCTTGTTGTATCATGTACATTCATACCCTAAATCATTTACACCCTACACTATTAATATACTGATCATACATCATTTCTAACCTTTTATCTTAATAGCCATTATTGATCCCTCATTCACTGCCCAGTGGAAGAGAGTAGGCAAGTGCCTCAGCAAAACTAGCAATCCACTACTAGTCCAACCAAAGAGAGGAACTATGTCCATGGACGAGTTCATCACTAGATCAATGTTAATGAATGCCATGGATGAGATAGAGAAGAGGATGATGCCAACCATCACCAATGCACTATCTGGTGTGCACTCTCAAAAGGAGGTAGGCTAGACTTTTTCCTCCCATAAAGGAAAAGAAATGTTAAATGAAAATGATGATCAGGTCTTAGATAAAGACATCCCTCTAGTCAAGAAGTCTTATAAAAAGGTCCCTCCACCTAAGCCAACTAAAGACAACCAAAGCAAAAAGTTGAATGAGAATATGAAAGCCAGGAGCAAGCTCATAACTAGGGGTAAGGATATCAATCTAGATGATATTAGCCTTAGGCCAAAGCGCACTATGCCCCATAAATTTAAAATTCTTGATTTGAGCAAATTTGATAGCACTACTAATTTGAGAACCCATATGAAGTAATATCTAATCACTATGAGGGCTACTAACTTGTCTAAAGTTTAGATTGTGAGACAATTCAGCATGTCTCTTATAGGGCAAGCCTTGGATTGGTATCATTACCAAGAAAGAAAGGTCAAGAAAGATTGGGGTGAACTGGCATGAGCGTTTAGGAAGTAGTATTCCAATAATGCCAACATTAAGGTGACATTGAAAGATCTTGAATTAGTAAGACAAAAGCCTAATGAAACCTTCTTAGATTATCCTAAAAGGTGGAGAGCTAAGGTACTAAAAGTGAGAAGCTAGCTAGAGGATATTAACCAAATAAAGATGTTCATTAGAAACACTAATAGTTACATAACTAGCGAGCTCACAGCCAAAGGTATCACCCCTTAAGAGTAGCCAAAGACATTGCCATTAACCTAAAAGTAGCTTATCGAATAAAAAGGATTCAAAAGATCAAATAATATAAGATATTCAAGCAATAATGCCGAGTGCACCACTAAGACTATAGATGTGAATGCCATACAAGTTAAGTGCTACTTCAATTTGGTGAAGTCCTTATCTTAGTGTTTGAAGAAGCTAGTGAAAGAAGGGAAATTGGAACCTCTCCCATGTCAAGAACAAAATGGTCTATTGCCTCCCAATCATAGGCACAACTAGTATTGCATTTACCATTAAAAAATAGGCCATCTTACTAACAACTACAAACTCCTTAGGAAAGCCATACAGGATCTTATAGGCACCAAGCAGATACCTAATCCGAAAGCCAACTTAAAGCCACTTTCCAAGCATCAAACCTCATGTCTTCTTAAGTTTGGGTTACTAGAAAAATACATGCTATGGCACATTTATGGATTTGACCATAAGATAAGTGAGGGGGTAAGAGCAAGCAAAGCTATTCTTTTAACTAGCTTTTGGGATAGTGATAGTGAATACGAGCTTGGAGAGAGCAATAACTTTTAAGATAGATCATCTGATGAGGATCCCGAATAGGGTAAGAGAGTAGTTCAAGGTTAAGGGAGAAATGGTGAAAAAAGTTGAGAAAAATGGTTAAATCCTTCCTAAAAAAGAGATTGAAGTAAAAAAAGATGAGAAAATAAGGTACTCAAATAACTAAAGAAGACACATGCCTATATCGGCATCTGGGACTTACTAATGTCCTCTCAAGCACACAAGTAGAAAGTGTTTGAAGCTTTGGGATAGTTTTCATTAATCAGTACCACTACCACTACCCATGATGAACTAGACCAAGTTATTTTTAATGAATTGTATCAATCTGACCTCTTTGAGGTGAATAATTATTTCTCTAATAAAATGAACAAGGAGTTTGCTTATTTGTGTGATGTTTTTCTTGATGGTAGCATGCATTCAAATAATTATTACATGAGCATCTTTGACATTAAGTCTATTGAAACTAACCCATTTAAACTCGATATAAATAAACATCCTAAAAATATATTAATTGCCCAAGATACTACTATTAAGGAGAGAGAAAAAATCGAGAGATTGTTAAAAAAATATGAAAAAATCGTTGCTTGGAATTATGAAAACAAACTTGGCATTGATCAAGAGGTAGCTGAGCATGCCATCCCGACCAATGACCACTTTTCTCTAGTTTGCCAAAAGCTTAAAAGGATGAGACTAGAATGGGCCAAAAAGGTTAAATAAGAGGTCATTAAGTAGCTAGAAGCCGAGTTCATTAAAGAAATAGTCTTCCCTACTTGGTTAGCCGACATTGTCATTATACCCAAGAAGGACAAAAGGGTTAAGATGTGTGTCAATTATCAAGACTTGAACAAGGCATGCCCTACAGATGACTTCCCTTTACCTCACATTGATACATTAAGGGATAGTGTAGCCATTGCAGCCATGTGTTCTTTTGTTGATGGATTCTCAAGGTATAACCAAATCTTTATGAATGTGATAGATAAGTACAAAATGGCCTTTATAACAAAATAAAGAACTTATTGCTACAAGTTAATGCCCTTTAGATTGAAGAATGCTAGAGCAACATATAAAAGAATGGCCTCCAAACTCTTTCATGACATGATGCAAAAGAAGGTATAAGTCTATATGGATGGCATGATGGTTAAATCCATATAAAGGGAAGCACATTTTGAAGCATTAAAAAAGTTCTTCCAAATGTTGGATTAATTCAACATGAGACTCAACCCCAAAAAGTGCACCTTTGAAATAATGTTAAGGAAATTGTTAGGATTTATGGTCATTAATAACAATATCAAGATAGCTCTTGATAAGGTGAAGGAGATCCTAGAAATGCTCACTCCTAAAATAGAAAAAGAGATAAGAAGATTCTTAAGAAAGCTGTAGTATATTAGTAGATTTATAGCCAAGCTTACATCTATCTGTGAACCTATATTCAAGTTGCTATGAAAAGGACCAACTATGTGAATGGAACAATAATTGTCAAAAGGCATTCAAAACCATTTTATAGTACTTAACTAAACCTCCAGTCTTAAAACCACCCAAAAAGTTCTTATAAGCTTTCTTTCTAGATGTAGAATATGTATCCTTATTCTTTTTCTTCAGTACAAGTCTCATGTTGTCTCTTAATATTCTAATAATCCAATTATTGTAGTGATCATCTGTACTTGTATTACTAGCTTCATAACTAGGCATATGCTTCAGCATAAAATAATATCTCTATAAGTTTGGGTAAGAGTGCAACAAAATGTCATGTCAAGCATCCACCTTGAAAGCATAAAGGTTTAGGAAGGACTCGCTGCAACAAGCCAAACTATCATGTGATCTGATAAGGGACATAAAACATTGCATGCCTCAATCCATTTAATAGAACATAACCCGAATGAAAAAATAGAGAAAAGTAAGAAATCTTCCACTGAGGACTCATCCATCGGATTTCAGTAACCCCATTAAGCCATGCATTCCATAACTTTAATGTCTTAAACTTTCTCTCAAGTCTCATTTCATAATGATTATTTAGGGCATATTTAATCTAGATCTTCTCAAAAGGCACAATAAGAAGCTTCAACTTCTCTTGCAACCATATCTAAAAAAAGAGCTATTAGGTTAAAAAATTTGAAAAGGACCACCTAAGCAAAAGTTAGGTAAACCTGCTAGTGTGAAAACCCTTATAGTTATGCTAGAAAAAAATTAGGGTGAGGAAAACAAAAGCTAGAGGGAAAACCAAAGTGGGCTCTCTAAGCAAAGAAACAGACCTGTAGAAGCAGAGGACTTCCAGCTAAGAAATTAATGTCACCTTTCTTTAAGGCATCCAATCCTCAAATGGTCTGAACCACTATAACCCTAAAAGGATTATTCTATAGTTGAATCCAGTCAAAATTTGAAGGACTTTATAGCCATAACACTTGTCCTTATAAGTGACAACCAACAGGTTACCAAATATGCACAACAAGACACATTTTACCCATTCCACTAAATAAGGTGAAAGCTTACCAGCAAAATCAAGAATTGTCTGTAAAGAAATTAGACCTACACCTAGAATAATCTTCTAAACTACCAAAGGTGAAACCCTCAAGGTGAGCACAATGTCCATGGGGTAATTATCATCAAAATATGGGATTGTAAAAGTGATGTTTGAAGAAATATCAAAGTTCATTATAGCAGTGAACTACTTAAATGTGGGAACAATCTCTTGATGATTGAAGATAAAAACATAGAAAGTAGGATCCCAATGGTAGAAAATGGCATGAATAAAATTTAGGTCTATCTTCACCTTCCTTAAGAATCTAAAGGCAGAAAAGGGAGTAAGAACCAAAGAATCCCAAGTGGTTTTTAAATCTAAGATTCTAGACAATTGATAACTAAAGGTGTGAGATATGATGAAGATGCCATGAATGCTTTCAAAGGGATGGTATTTATGAGCACTTAAGCAATGCAATTCTTAGCACAAAATGGATAAAAAATCTTATACATGCGAGGATGTCTACACGAACCTCAAGGTAGATGAAACTGATGATAAAGTCCACATAGACTACTCCTAAGCAACTCAAATCATGTATACATAGACTTGTATCAGATTGACGTGAACTCTAGTCTACACAAACTATGTCTTTGAGAATAATGCCTTGAAATGCTAGAAAGAGATCTTTTAATAAGGAAATGCAAGTAAGCTTTAGGATAGTTAAAGATCTAGGCAGTAAAGGCAAGTAGTAATCACTTGATTAAGATCATTAAAGTTCTTACTAGATAAAGATGAGGGTTGTCATATCTTTTAATGGATCATATATGAATTACATACATATTTTGATGGATTTTATGTTAATGATAGACATCTTTTAATGGATCTTATTTCAATTACAAACATCTTTTGATGGATCTCATATGAACTATAGATATCTTTTAATGGATTTTATGTGAATTACAGACATCTTGACATACTATATGATACCATGACCTATCATGGTCATTCAAGAAGGTGTTCATTCCTTGACATGGATATGTATGCTAGAACAAAGTACTTGAGAGGTGATAAAATTTTAACGAAAGTTATTAAGCTTTGGCTCCCTATTTACATAGATGGTCTAAATTCCAGCTCAAGAACTCATTACCATGAGAGATGTCGTGGACACAAAATGGAAGGATTTTTTTGTTTACTTTCAAGAATAGTGTGTTTTTTTGTAAAAAGTTTTATGCATGCTATTCATTCATATGTAAAAGATTAAGTTAAAAATATAGTTAAATAAATAGAATATACATATTGTAGCAAATTTTTTAAACATATTTATATATAAAAAACTTTAATACCCTATTAGCAAAAGAACTAAGGTTGCCATCATCGTCATTCTTCTTCCTCACTCTCTGTGTCCTCATCATCTAAGGAGAGCGCCAATTTCTCATAAATCTTCAATGCTATCAACTTCTTTTGAACATCACGAAGTGTAGCCACCCTCTTTATCAACTTATTATGCAAAGAGAATAAGGGATTAATATATATCATGTGCATCACATATGTCATACACAAATGCATATTTAACTAACAATTGCAGGAAAAGACTCATAATGAGAATACGTATCTCATCCACCATCGTTCACTTGAAGGCCTCTACTACCCAAGCAGTCCTCTCAACTAAAGCCCTCTTAACCTGGCAAAACCTAAGTAGGAAATATCAAGAACAATTGAATCAAAACATCAAATAAATAAGGTCACAAAGGTCATACCAATGTAGTGTTTCATGGCTTAAAAGGCACCAACTAGTTATCCTCAATCCTAAGGCACATAAAAGTTAACTCCTTATCAATGCCATATAACTCAACTAAAGCATATCAATAAAAGTGCCAAAAACTTCACTAAGAATCGATGAAGAGCTAGCAGCTAGAGTTAAAGTCTCACCCCTAAGAGTATGCACTAGAAGAGGTGAAAACTGAGGTCCCCAAGAGCTAAGAGCTATCCTTACCCTTTTCCAACAAAAAGAAGGCCTAGCCTTAGAAGTAAGAGTAAAAGGCTACAATGCAAGATTCAATTAGAAACTTCACTTAGAAGGCCAAAACCAGAATACCTAAGGAGTAGGGCTAGAAATGTAAGGTACCCGAGAAAGCAAGTGAGATGACACCCAAAAAGAATAATCTCCTCCTTTATTCTCTACCAATATGTCCCCAGGCATACATGCATGAACTCTAAATCATCTATGTACCTCCTGAATAGCATGGAATTAGGAGGACATTAAGGAATGTAGCGTGCATCAAGAGCTATAT
>CANXYI012251372.1:0-13109 GCA_948208565.1 Hura crepitans | reverse complement strand
AGAAGCAGGCTCCCACGAAAGTAAATTGCTTTACCAAACTGAACTACATCTAGTCCTATAACAATCTTAGTAAGGATTCGAGGAAAGCCTTTAGTCATGTCATTTATCACATTGAATAGTTGATAGTTTCCAAAATGGCCTTTAGAAGTAATAGTGAGATATTTGGAAAAGAAAATGAACAAGCATACACTTGCATGCAAGGGTGGGATATTTATGTAATTATTAGCATAAGCTAGTAAAGAATTCAAAGAAATTGGTTCTCACCTCAAAACCCATCTAACAACTAATAAAGAAATTATCCTAAGTGTATTAACCACCTCAAATGGGTAGTAGGGAACACAACTAGGATAACAAGGTGGTGTATTGAATGGATAGGACACCCTCAAAATTGTAGCAAACTCTTTAGCTAAGGGACATAGTTCCTGATAAGAGAATAAAAAAAATGAAATTATGGGTCTAAAAAGCAGGTTGCAACTTTCAAAAAGGACAGATCAAGTCGGACCCGCTAGAGAAATTTCAAACCATCAAAAAGAGCCAAAGTAGAATTTGCCCAAGTGGAAGGAAGGTTAAGAATTTTATGAAGCTTATAGAGGAATTCCTCACCTATTGAAGCAAAAAAAGGAAAAAAACTCGAATGGCATGAGCATCTATGCATGCATTAATGTCATTTATAGGCCATAGGCCTAAAACAACTATTTTGCACATAGGAAAAATAGCTATTTTGGATGAAATAACCATTTGTCATTAAGCCAAAATGGTTGTTTCAGTGATAGCTAAAATGGCTATTTCACTTTTTTAGGAAATGGCCATTTGGCAGTCAAAATAGTCATTGGCCTAGACATTTTGACATAAGCCTTTATAAATTCTCATTTTGTTCTTTCTCATTTTTCATATTTATTATCTCATCTCATGACCTCCTTTTTTTGCTATTACTTTCACCTCTTACTTTTTCCAAAAATGCCTCAATGACAATAACAAAGTCATTTTCAATGCCAACCTATCCTAACATATGTGGCAGTCTTGGGATGGTTAGATGCTGAGGAGGTAGATAGATTTTGATGCCTGGCCTCAATGACATTTATTGAGAGATGATACTTCTACACTAGTACATTATAGGAGTTAGGGGCGCTCCTTATGGTAGAACAGCTTCTTTCATAGGTGGGTTGGCAAGATTTTTATTCATAGTGCCATGCCATATATCCTAAGGTTGCCCTCTAGTTTCTCAGCACTCTATAGCATTGCCAAGCACACCCTAAGATCAAATTGCCATCCAATTCGATATACTAAGCATGTACTATCAACTCTCAATGTTATGCTTCTCGGAAATGCATCGCCTATATAATGATGGCATGATAGAGATCTACGAATGGCTTAACGATCACTGGGCCACCATTGGTCATGCTGGCACTTTTTATCAGGCCAGCTAGACCAAGGCCTCTGCCATTTGAGATGCTTTACACTATTATATATATAAAGTTTTTACCTTATCTTACTTAGGACATAGCGACAACATTGATCAGGTGAACCAAACTGAGCTCTATGGCTTTTGGGCAATGGAGCATAGTGTCTTGTTCAACTTATCACCTTTTATACTAAAGTGCCTTTATTGGGCCAATAGATATCCTAATAAATATATCATGGTAGGCAATCTCATCACGACCGTTCTAATAGTGTTAAGGGTTGACCAAGAGCATACAGGCACCCCTTTTCAGTAGAAGTTTTAGGTTGATTAGAAACCTACTTTGCAATTAGGATCATGACACTTAATTGCACCTGCTTGGCTAGATATAGATTTCTCACACTAGAGGAGTAGGCAAAGCACAATGACATATAGCCTGTAGGTCTAGACTTAAAAGAGGCCCAATATGCAATTAATCTTAACCAACTACTTGATGATGACTTGGGCCCCACTAGTCAACCTAGGCAATAGTGATTGCGAACAGATAAGGCTAAGGCATCTTTAGCACCTCCTCTAAAGATGTTAGCTACATCATTTGAGTCTATGCTTCAGGGTATAAAGGTGTAGATATTAAAGACACTCTATATAGTGTATATCAATCTAGGTGCAAAGAATAAGGATAGACAGTATGAGCTGACCACTAGACTCGATTCACTGGAGGCTAAGATCTAAACCTTACGATTAAGAGAACTATCTCCCCTTTAGCTCCTTTTTTTTCTCTTCTTTTTCTCTTTTGTATATTTTGTACATATTAGTTTAGGACACCATTCATTGTACTCAAAATGTTGAAAATTTATAAAATTACTATACTCTTTTTTTTATTATCTCTATTGTGTTTGTTACTTTTGGCCATAAATAAAAAATAATAATAAAATAAATATATAATATATAACTAGAATAAAAAAAAATACTAAAAACAAATATGCAACAATTGAAAAAGGCATCAAAAGTAATAAGTAGACAAAATGAAAAGAATGCAAAGACATGAAAATAATTTAAAAAAGCACTCACACACAACATGCATCACAGTTACAACTAAAATATAGTGACTAACACATTTCAACTTTATCTTATAGAGGGGCATCATTCATGCAATTGCTTAGTCAAAGCAGTAGGGGGTAGGTTGCAAGTTCTCATAAGCTTACACAATTACACTACCAATCAACATGTAACAACACCAAGCTCATAAGAGTGTTATAGTTTCAATGTGTAAAATCACAAATGTCGAATTGACAAAAGTCTCTTTGCCATTTGCCACCCATATAAAAAATTGAGAGGAAATAGAGAAATTCATCCTGATAAATTTATCAGGTCAAATACAATGGCTCTTACCCTGTCCGAACCAAAATCAAGCTCAGATGTAATGGCTCTTACCCTAAACAAAGATTGAGCTCAGATGTAATGTCTCTAGCACTATTTGAAGCAAACCAAATTTGGGTGTAATGTCTTTAGCACTGCCTGAATCATATCAACTTCAGATGTAATGTCTCTAGCACTGTTTGAAGTGAACTAACTTCGGGGGTAATCTCCCTAGTACTACTTAAATCATATTAACTTTAGATGCAATGTCTCTAGTATAGTTTAAAGCAAACCAAGTTTGGGTGTAATGTCTGTGGCACTGCCCGAATCATATTAACTTTAGATGCAATGTCTCTAGCACTATCTGAAGTGAACTAACTTCAAGTGTAATGTTTGTAGCACTACTTGAATCATATCAACTTCAGATACAATGTCTTTAACATTGTCTGAGGTCAACTAATAGTGGATATAATGTCTTTTAACACTACCTAGGTCAATATCAGATCACTTATAAAAAAGGTCACCCATGAGGTATGTATCTCTTTCCTTTTCTTTCTGAACTATAGGTGTAACACCCCCACTTGAAATCTCGTTAGCCTATATTCTTTAACACTTATTGACTTATTTATTTAATAGACATATCTTGCATAAATCTTTTATCTAAGCACTGAACATTATTACTCAGGTTATATTAGATGTAGAAGTCCATTTTTTAGCTAGTAATCAACCTTATAGAAAATTAGGCAGTACAATGACTACCCTAGTGACATTTCCAAAATTTACAGATGTGAAAAATCCACTTCTAATAAATACTATCAGCATCTATCATCACCTGGACCCTTATGGTCCTCTAATTTCATCATACATATCATAAGTAGCACACAGGGCCTCAGGGCCACAATCATAAAAAAATCTAGAAATAAAACCATTCATATAAAAAGCCTTTAAACAGATAATGGCTTAAAGATTAAAATTACAAACATTTATAGACCCTAGCAGCTCCTAAGCTAGTTGAACTGATAACCTAAGTATTTACATGAGTGCTTACTAAAGCCATCAAAAATAAAAAATTTTATACCCTTCAGTATCTTTATTGCTACACTGCATAAAACTCGAGGCTGCATTGCTATTTACTATTTACCTGCGCACCGAAACACCGATACGCTGAGTATAAAACTCAGTGGTGAATTTGATATAATAAAAACATGTCAATGCAAGTATACATACATATCACACATATCATGAGTGCAAAATGTATTATACAATGTCTTTGTTATAAAAATATTATTATTTTATTCATCGATCTCATTATTATATTGATAAGTCTAATGCCACTATTTAATTTATCACAATTCTTATCATTACTATTTGTCTTCATTCATTGTTTAATTATTACACAGGCTCGACTGGTTAGACTACAGTTATGGATATTGGATAATAGGGAAATAAATACTGTGTAGTGGCCCGCATTTTAGATCTTAGTTTCTATATCGACCTAGTGTAATGGCTCAGCTAGTGAACCTCAATCACTGCAACGACTTGGTTTGATAGTAAGGACCTAGAATTCCTTAGTACCAGACAAATAAAAATGTCATCATATCATTAGATCATAAATCCATCATAGTGCAGTGGCCCAGTTTGTAGATCTCAATGGCTGCACCTACCTAGTCTGATAATAGGGATTTGCTTACACTAGACAGAAATGCCAACATCATACTATGCAGTGGCTCAGCTAGTGAACCTCAGTCGCTTTGTTGACCTAGTGCAGTGGCCCAATTATTATGACCTCAATGGCTACACTTACCTATATTATTAAACTGATAAAGGCCTAGAGGATTAGTACCTCTAGCAGTTGTAAACCTCTAGTTTACTAGTCAACCCATCCAGTGGGTGTCTTACTAATGGGCCTACTATCTGTTAATTATATTTATTCCTTTACAGACCATTTACTTATTTTATTTCTAGGTGATTGATATATAGTTATGAATTATTTTTAACAGTCTATTTTTAGGTGAACAGTTATGGGTGCATTTTATTATCAGACATTTATAGGTCTATTTTTTGAAAAAAAGGCAGTTATAGGTCTTTTTTTTTTGTCTATTTCATGCCATTACCATAAGTCATTTTTCATGTCCATGTCATGTCCCTATTACCAAGTCATTTCTACATAAGTGTTTTCCATTACACAGTTACAAGTCTATTTTATTTTTATGGACACAGTTACAGGTTTATTTCCATTTTCCTTAAGTATTTCCTCATGCCATTTCAAATTATATTAACATGCACGCACACCATATCATGCATGTTATGCCATGATGCATCATGCATATGCCTCACCATACTATGATCATGTACCCACATGAATTTTTCACATCAATCTCACACATATATCATTTGTACACATGCCATACATGACAATTCCCATCATACACATAACTCCCATGCCATGGCTCCATAACATACCTCTCGACCAAGGTGACTTCATGACCTTCCACCCATTTTTTCCCACTAATTCACCATACAAATCATCAATATCATTTACAATTAACATCAAACTAGGCTTATGTCAATAATTCATGCATAATTACTCAAACTATAATTCCATACACCTATTCAACACAAATCACATTCAAAATCGATATAGCATAGCTTTAGTATATCAAAATAACATACCTATATACAATTCAAGGTTTTTCTAACACTTTTGCACCTTTAATTTCCTTGTGCTCCTTGATTGTTCCTATTGCTTACATAATGCATACTCCACTTAAGAAAAATCCTAAAAAAATCACACAAACTTCACATTAGAAATCTAAAAGCATGGCATTTCTTAGAATTGAGAGGACCATCCAAAACTAAAATAAAAATAAAAAAACCCACTTACTCTATAATTTAAATTTTATAGGCTACCTTATGTATATATCTCCCTTTGGTGAATTTTCTCAACTTTCATGAATAGAGATGGAGACTAAAGGCTTTAGGGATCAATTCCCACCTAATTATGATAATTTTTGGTGGAGGAAGAGAGGTGAAATAGTGGTGGCCATGGTAAAAAATGATGCAGGTGGCATCGGCCAAAGGAGAAGGAAAATGGTGGGAGAGTGAGTGAAAGGTGATGACTTGGCAAGTGGAAGTCCATATGGCCTAAAAAAAGTATTTATATTGTTGAGTGGGTGCCTCGATTGGTAACACATAGCACCTGAGGTTCTAAAAAAACTCAATTTTAGCTAAAACATCAAGAAAATTTAAAAATTCATTTAGACCTTTAAAAATCTCCATGTCTATTTTAAAAATCCTTGATTGGACCTATTTACAAGCCTGTAAAATTTCAAATCAAAATTCCATTAGTGAGTCAGTTAATTAATTCATTAAAAACTCAAGAAATTCTAAAAAATTACCAAATAGCCTTAAAAAATTAAAATTCCTTCACCAATGGTCTCAATGGATTTTTTACCCTTCAAGGTATGATATTTTTAGGTCTATTCGAGCACATCTGGGGTCATTCCTAACTTAAGTCCATTTAACGCTATGACCCACTAGCTTATGGCCGGAAACGAATTATTAGTTTTACTAAATCTTTTTATCAAGTCATTTTCATCATTTTATGGATTGTTAAAGTTTCATGACTAGTACACCTTATGTCGGGCCTCATGAAGGTGACCCGACACCTCAAGCACACTTTTCGAGCCTCAGAGGTACTGTTCATATAGCCTTGACTTATGGGCATTACAGTTCTTTCGCTCTTAAGAAATTTCATCCTTGAAATTACCTAGAGTAAACAAATATGTATATTGACTTTTCATTTGCTCCTTGAGTTCCCATGTGGCTTTTTCTATGTTATGATGCTTCCATAGAACTTTAACCAAAGGGATGGTTTTATTTCACAGCTGCTTCACTTTTTGAGCCAAAATCTGTATTAGTTCTTCATTATAGCTTAGATCTAGCTATACTCAATGTCTATCACTAGAACTACATAGGAAGGATCTAATTTGTACCTTTTGAGCATTGAAACATGAAATACATCATGAATCTATTGTAACTCAGATGGCAAGGCTAGCTTATATGCTAGTGGTCCCACTTTTTCTATGGTATCATAGGGCCTAATAAATATGGGACTCAATATCCCCTTTTTCCCAAATCAGAATATTTTCTTCCATGGAGATACCTTTAAAAACACTATGCCACCCCTACATATTCAATATCCCTCCTTTTCAGATTAGCATAAGACTTCTGTCTACCAATGGTAGCTTTTAGTCTCTCTTTGATAAGTTTAACTTTATCTTCTATATCTCTGACTAGGTCAACCCCTAAAATCTTGTTTTCCCTAACTTCATTCTAGCACAAAGGAGTTCTACATCTTCTACCATATAGTGCTCCATAAGGTGCCATGCCCAAATTGGCTTGATAACTATTATTGTATACAAATTCAGCTAAAGATAGGTACTGGTCCCAACTGCCTTTAAATTCAATAGCACAATTATGCAACATATCTACTAACACTTGTATTGCCCTTTCTAATTATCCATCTGTCTGAGGGTAAAAGGCTATATTGTAAGTCAATTTGGTGCCTATTGCCTGATGTAGCCTCTTCCAAAACCTGGAAGTGAATCGAGGGTCCCTATCTGAAATAATAGCCACAGGTACACTATGGAGTCTGACAATCTCATCAATGTACAATCTGGCTAGTTTTTCCAGACTAATCCATTTTGATATGAATAAAGTGAGCTGTCTTAGTCAGTCTGTCAACAATCACTCACACCAGATCACACTTATTTCTAGTCATAGGCAGTCCCATTACAAAATCCATTGTAACCTTTTCCCACTTCTATTTTGGTATTGCTATAGGATGTAGCAATCTAGAAGGAACCTGATGTTTTGCTTTTACCTGTTGGCATGTTAGACATTTAGCCGCATACTCTGTTACACCTCTCTTTATACCTAACCACCAGTATTGAGACTTCAAGTCTAAGTACATCTTCATACTACCAAGGTGCATAGAATAAGGAGCTTCATGTGCCTCCTTCACTATCTGTAATCTCAGGTTATTATCTATACTAGGTACACATAACCTGCCACAGTAATATAGATATCCATCTTCACTCAGTTTAAACCCTATTGCCTTCCCCTCTTTAACTTTACCCATAATCTATGATAGCTGCTCATCTTTGTCCTGTGTCTCCTTTATCTATTTTTTGAAATCTGGTTTAATATGAAGTTTAACTAGAATAGCATCTTCCCCTATATACTACAGTCCAACATTCATAGCTTTCAAGATTACCATAAACTTCTTGCTCAAAGCATATGCCACCATATTAGCTTTTCTTAGGTGGTAGTCTATCAAACAATCATAATCTTTTATCAATTCTAACCACCTTTTCTACCTTGGGTTTAACTCCCTCTGAGTAAGGAAATATTTCAGACTTTTTATAGTCTGTGTAGATATAATACTTCTCACCAAATAGGTAATGCCTTTAAATTTTCAAAGCAAAAACAATGGTAGCTAACTCCAAGTCAAGAGCTGGATAGTTCCTCTCATGTGGTTTCAACTATTTTGAAGCATATGCTACCACTTTTCCTTCTTGCATCAATACACAACCCAATCCATTACATGAGGCATCACTGTACATAACAAAGTCCTTACCCTGTTCAGGTTGAATCTGGATAAGAGCTTCTATTAACATCTTCTTTAGCGTGTCAAAACTTTGTTGACATTTTGCATCCCACTCAAATTTCACATTCTTTCTAATCAATCTAGTCATAGGTGCTACAATTATATAAAATCCTTTCACAAATCTTTTGTAGTACCTAGCTAAACCTTAAAAGACTCCGTATCTCTATCACATTCCTTGAAGGTTCCCATTCTAACACTGCCCTGACCTTGCTGGGGTTTACTCTAATACCTTCTGTTGACACTATATGTCCCAAAAAAGCCACTTCATTTAGCCAGAATTTGCACTTGCTTAACTTAGCATATAACTATTTCTCCCTTAAAGTTTGTAACATAACCCTGAGATGCATTTTATGTTCTTCTCTAGTCCTAGAGTACATCAAGATATCATTAATGAATACCACAACAAACTAATCTAGGTAGGGTTGAAATACTCTGTTCATTAGGTCCATAAAAGCTGATAGGGCATTAGTGAGCCCAAATGGCATCACTAGGAACTCATTGAAAGCAGTTTTTGGAATGTCAGCTTCTTTGATTCTCAGTGGGTGATACCCAAATCTCAAATCAATCCTAGAAAAAACATTTGTACCTCTCAACTAGCCAAAAAGATTATCTATTATGGGCAAAGGATATTTATTTTTCACTGTCACTTTATTCAGTTGTCTATAGTCAATACACAATTGCAGTGACCCATCTTTCTTTTTCACAAACAAAACAGGGGCTCCCCAAGGTGAAGTACTGGGTCTAATAAACCCCTTGTCTAATAGATCTTGTAATTGCACTTTCATTTCTTTCAACTCAGCTGGTACCATTCTATAGGGGGTAATAGACATAGGAGTTGTACTAGGATACACCTCAATCTCAAAATCAAGGTCCCTTTATAGAGGCAACCCTAGCGACTCATCAGGAAACACATTAGGGAATTCAAAAACTGTTGGAATATATTCAAGGTTTATAGTGGAAGAATTGGTGTCAATGACATGTGCTAGGTAGGCTTCACACCCTTTACAAATGAGTTTTCTTGTTGTAACAACTGAGATGAGATTATCTGAAAGGCTTCTCTCACCCACAACTATCACTACCTATCCCTATGCAATTTGAAGGGTTAGCTTCTTATTTTTACAGTCTACTACAACCTGATATTTAGACAACCAATCCATTCCCAAGATTACATCAAATTCATGGAAAGATAACTTAATCAAATCAATAGGAAATAAATGTTCTTGAATCACTAAAGGACAATGCCTATACACCTGATTTACAATCATATTCTACCTTATAGGATTACTAACTTGAATGTCTACATTTACATGCTTTTATTTCAATCCTCTATCATGTGCATGTGGAGTGCATACATAAGAGTGTGTAAATCCTGGGTCTATCAGTGCCAAAACTGGAACATCAAATAAGTAAAAAGTACTAGTAATGACATCTGGAGTTGCTGCTTCTTCACAAGCACTAATAACATATTGTATGGCTATGAATGAGCTTCTGATCTTGTTCCCTAACTAGCACTGGGCTAATCCCCTCTGCCCTATCTCTGTCCCCTACTCTAAGATGTTGCTACAGATGCTTGAGTACGGGCACCCTCTGTCTATCTCTAGGGACACTCTCTCTGGTAATGATCCATGGCACTACAAGTAAAGCACTCTCCCTTTCTACTCAACCAATATTGCCCCTAGTGTATCTTGTTACAGGTACTGCAAGTCAGGGGTCCATTCCTATTAGTTGCTGACCCTAGAGCACTAGAGGCTTATAAGGGTGGTCGAGACCTAACTGCAGAAGCCTGCCTAGACCTCTAAGATTGAGTCTGCCCCTGTGCTTGTTACACTAACTAAGACTGAGACTGTGTTTCCCTTCTTCTCTTACTACCATCTGGGACTGCACTAAACTGCCCTGTGGAGAACTCTCTCCTTTTTTGGAACAAATCCATCTTCTCCTGCACCATTTCTTCCATATCATAGGCTGATGCTACCAATACTGCAAAATTTTTAACCCTCAAGTTAGCTATTTGCATTCTCAATTCTACATTCAAAGCTTTTAGAAACCTCTTACATTTCTCCTCTTCATTAGGAATAAACTCCTTAGCATATCTTATCAGTCTAGTGAAATCTTTTCATACTCTGATACTGTTCTCTTCCTCTATTTTAGATCTAGAAACTCCTATCTCTTCTTATCCTTGTATGATTCTAGAATGTATCTCTTTCTGAACTTTTTAAGAAAAATTCCCAAGTGATATATGTTGCTGCCTTCCTTTTCTTAATAGTATCCCACTAATGAAATGCATCTTCCTAAAGAAGAGAAGTTGTACACTTCAAGCTCTCTTCCTCTATACACTCTAGTTATTCTAAGATTCTAAAGGTTCTCTCTAACCAGTACTCTATCGAGCTATATCACCCTCCTCTGTACCCAGAAAGTCTACAGCTCCTATCTTTTTAAGCCTCTCTAAAGGGGTTTTTTGTGAAGGAGCTAGTGTTGGTAAAGGTACTAGCGCTGATGGATGAGGTGGAAAAATAGTCGTAGTATGCCTAAGTAGATCCACTATCCACTATAATAGCACTAGGGATGCTTGTGTCTATAGCAGTGCCTATGGCTATTGCTTTTATAAAGCATTACTAGGTTTTATTGGAGTGATTGTGCCCTTTACTCCCTATACAGTAGTAAGAGCATAGCTGACCACTTCCTCTGCCTATGCTTCTGGTGTCTAATCACTCATCTTGATCGACTACAAAAGAAATAGGACCTATCAGCCTCTTTGTAATGTAGCAGTTCAAAAAAATCAATCCTAGACACTGGAACTCATGTAAAATACCTAGGAACATATAACTTGTGCCCTAATACTGCCTAATGTGGCATCCCTCTACCAAATTCTTAAGGAAACTTGATAGGTGATGAATTTCTGACTAGGTCACCCATCCTAAAATTACTCTAGTTCTGCACTCCTTAACACTCACAGACTATTTTATAACTTTATCAGATATTGCTTAACTTCTCATTCTAACCCTTAATCATTCTTCCTTATGGCATAAGAGGCCTAGAAAACCATTTAATAGACATTCTACATGTTATAGAAAATTGGGCATCACAACGGCTACCTGAGTGACATTCTGAAAATTTTTCACCTGTTAAAACACTTTTAAAAATATTTATCACCTCTATTATCACCTTCTGGACCCTTCTGGTCCTCCCTTATCATTCACATGCATCTCACAGATAGCCAATCATCAAACAAGCCTTAGGCCTTCAACATCAAATTTAGATAAAAATTAAAACCATTTATCAAGCCTGTTTATTTACATCAAAGTATAACTTATATTTATAGACTCTAACAACTTCTAAGCATACTAGACTGATAACTTATAGCATTTACATGAGTGCCTATTATATACATCAGCAAAGAAAAAAAAAATATAAACCTTTCATGCCTTTGCTACCACACTACACGAACTTCGAGGCTTAACTGCTACTTTCAACTACCTATGCACCAAAACACTGTACGCTAAGTATAAAACTCAGTGGTCAATTTAATGTATTTAAAATATGTCATATGCATGCACTCATATGCAATAATAGGCTATAAGTGTATAAATGCAATGCAGAGATTAAATTCATTCAAGTGACATTAATTCCACTTAATCAGTCTCTCAGTTCATTTAATTACAATTATGCCACTATGGTACTTTCAATTAATTTAATCATTCAATCATTTGACATCAAATAGGTATGTACATTAGTTTAGTTTAATTTAATAAGCCCAACTAGATAGACTACAATTAAAGACATTAGACTAAGAAGGAACTGAAAGGTTGTGAAATGACCCATATTCTGGACCCTGACAGCTCCACTAGCCTAGTTTGGTAGTAGGGATTAATTCATTTGACCCCTCTAATACCAAATAGGAGATAGCAGGGATCAATCCGTAGACCTCCTAATATCTAGATATTCAACAACAAGTAACTGTAGTGGATTGCAGGGTTCAGTCCGTAGACCTCCCAATATCTAATAACATTATTAAACATTTCCAATTGGTAGTAGGGATCAGTCCATAGACCTCCCAATATCTAAAAAAAATCATCGTCAAATATTTAGTCGTTGCAAATCCCTAGTTAACTGGTCAACTCATCCAGTAGGTGTCTAACTAATGGGCCATCTAACCTTATTTCATGTCCATTTATTTCTTGATCATCATTTTATAATATTTTGAAATGAATAATAGATAGTTACAAATTTATTTTGACAATTGAAATTTGACCTAGACAGTTATTTTGACAATTGAAATTTGACCTAGACAGTTACAGGTCATTTTTTGTCCTATTGGACAATTATGGGTTTATTTTTTTAGGCCAATTTAGGTTACTTCCTTAAGGATATTTAAGTCCATTTTAAGTCTACTTTAGGTCTTTGTCTTAAGTCTACTTATGTTCAAGTCTAAGGTCATTTACAGTGCATAAGTTTTTAGGTCATTTTTCATAGATAGTTATAGGTCATTTTATCATTTTTACATACATAATTACAGGTCCCGAACATTCCTTCTCCTTGGCATTTTTCTATGCCATTTTCACACATTGCCATAGATCTAAAGCCATATCAATTTGCACATCTCAATTAGCCTTAAAATGGCCTTAAATTCTTTCCATATAAGTTTTACAAAGTATCTAAATTTTGGCTCTAATTACATGCCAT
>CANXYI012251338.1:0-11381 GCA_948208565.1 Hura crepitans | reverse complement strand
ACAATCTCCAAGCCCAATCCCTAGGCCCGCACTGTATACAATATTTCTTTCTACCCAATTTGACCAGATCGAATAGTGAACGAGAGTTCTAACTGGACTATAATTCGATCGGATTTAATGAGATTTAGTAGAATTTTTTATTTTTTTTAAAGAAATATATAATTATTTATAAAAAATTAAAAATATAATATAAATAATAGTATATAAAAGTAAAAATAATATTATTTATCATAAAAATTAACATAAAAAATATTAATTTCAAGTTATTTACTATCTGTAACAAATAAAATTATAATATACAGTAGTATATACATGCTTTTATTAAGTTTATTATTTAAAAAAAATATTTATATTGTATTTTATATAATAGTTGTATGCTTGTTTTATTTGATTAAATATAGAAATTTTTTAAATTAAATTAGTATAAAAATATAACATTTAATTTTATTGAAATTCGAATTTTTCTGAAAAGAAGTTCTATTTAATTAAATTTCAAAATTTTTGAGGATTCAAATTTTATTATTTAATATTTATTTCATGTTAAAAGAATTAAAAATTAATATGACAACAAAATAAGGTATATTATAGATTATTTTTTAGTATTTTTTCTATTTTAATATTTATTGACACATACTATTGATTTTATTGGCTTTTACTAGATTTTAAATAATAAATTCTTAACCTAATAATATTTAATAGTACAAATTAATAAACAATTCAGTATTAAAGCGTACTAAATTATACACATAATATAAATATTATTTTAAATAATTTATTAAAAAAGTTGTTCAAACTAAACTAAACAAATAAATAAACTAGTAAGTTTCTACCCTATTTAATAGACTTGTCAAATGGGTTGGGAAGGTTCAGGTCAGGTCCCCGGATTAAATTCATTTTTTACAAATTAGATTGATTGATTTTTAAATTATTAAATTAAATTTCAATTTCATATTATTTTTTAAATATTAATTTATTCCAATCACTTTTAAATAATGATAACATATATAAGTTTAAAAAAAACTTATTCTTTTAAAAATAATATTTTCTTAAAAATTATTATTATTATTATTAAAAATTAAAATTAATAAAAAAATAATAAGAAAAATAAAATGAAAAATGAAATATTAACAGAAGAGCAACTAGTAGAGATGAATGGGAATTAAGATAATGGCTAGCCATAGGCAATAAAAAATAGTGTTGAATGAAGACATGCCGCCCTATTTGGCTTGCCTGTAATTTTTCTCAAGTTTGAACACGGCAATCACTACTCAAATTTGGCCTTACCCATCCTAGTTATTATTTATTTTTATTTTACTTAATTTTAAATGTAAATTTGTATGGTCTATTTTTATAATTTATTATATAATTTTATAATTTTTTATTCAATGTTATATTTATTTTTATGTATAATTACTTTTTATATGACATATTAGATAAACCTAAATTTTAATGATATATTTTTATAATTTTTTATTCATTATAATATTATTTTTTATAAATTTTTTAGGTACTCAATGAGTTGGCCTAGTTTAGTTTGCGAGCCAATTTTTTATTTTATTTGTCTGAACTCTCTTAATGTCTAAATCTACTTTATCTATATATAAAACACATTGAGAGATTTAATTTTTTTTTCAAAAAATTTTGATTTAATCTTAATAATTGAAACAATTAAAAATATTTTAAAAAATCGAGTCAATTCAGGTTATCACGTGACCTAACCCATTCGATTCAGTTTCGGGATGATCCATTCAAAATTTGGGTTAGGTATGACCCTAAAATTTTAAGGTCGAATCTAGGTCAGGTCATGCTCCTTTTTCAGGTCAAGTTCGACGGATTCGAGTCAAGGTTGAAATTGACAAGTCTACTATTTAATATAGTTAATTTGAGATTTTCTAATTAAACAAATATACAAATATAATTATACTTAAATTAATTTAATGTTCCATCAATTAAAATATAATATATTTTACTTTTGAAATTAATACTTAACTAATTAAACACATTTTTTATTAATTTTTTTACGTTTATGTAACGCCTCAAAATTCTCGAATTTGGGTTGCGATTAGTGTCCTCGAGGTATCTTGGGTACAAATAGTGAAGTTTTGAATTATGAAAAGTATAATTCTTATCCAATTTGACATTAACATATGTATTGAAAATGACATGACTTGAAGTTCAGAAAGTTCGAGAGTAAGTTCGGACAATGAATAAGTTAAAAAGACGAAAGATGAATAGTGAACAAAACGAGCGACTTATGAATGATAATAAGAAAATCGGGATGATAGTGAGCTAACTTTGGTAACTATATGTATTATCAATTAAGTAGGAATAATTTTACAATTTAAGAGGATCTAAAAATGAGTGACATGTGGCAATCCTAGCCACCTATCTTAAAGTATATAAAGGGCTTAAAAAGAGAAAAAGATGAATAGTAATTCATCTTTCTCCCCCTTTCTCGATAGTAGCCTCTTTCTTCCTTTCTCTGCCATTTTTTTCTCTATTAATTTTGCGACGCCTCTATTTCTGATGATCGAAGCCACCAGATAGAGTGGTGCCATATTATGTGCTTTAGGCACCAAATGCAATATATGTTCACATTTCATATTCACAAATCTAACTTGTACACAACATCTCATTGTTATATGTTATACTCATCACATATTCATTCTCTAACATCATTTCACATCGTAACATATATATGAAAGAACTAAACAAATCTATCCTTATGCTTACCATTTAAAAACCAATCCATAAATATGGAAACATTACAACTAAGGATTTAAACATTCTCCTTAATAGTTTACAAGAAAACTAAAATGTAATCCAATGTACAAGACACTTTATAAAAGTAAAAACATCATGACTAAGACATGAATAAATGCTCCAAAGATAGCTGTAGGAAACACTTATGTAGCACCTACTCTATTAATGCTTACCTACAACCTATGCATGGAAACCAATGTGCTAAGTGAAATGTTTAATGGTGCACAAACAACTTTGGTTTACCTCACCACACTTACATCATATACAAGAAGTCACAGTAACATTATTAAATCAAAATAGTATGCATAGCCATGCATGATCTTACCTGAACTTGCCTCCAAGATTGGTTTCATTTGAATTTCATCCACGCACATGTTGAAGATTATAACATAACTATGATGCAACAAATATCACAGGCTTTACTCATTAAGCACATTCCATTATTCCTTTTAAGTCTCACACATATGCTAATTTCAATCTCATTTTATATAACTCATGATAACTCAATTATGATTAATTGAATTAGCCCAATGTATACCTTGACTAAAGTAGCCTGGATAATAGGTAAACACATATATTTACAATATCCAAAAGAGGTTTACACAATCATACCTGCAATATCGCATATGGTATGAGCTTATAATAAAAGTACGGTGCCCAAATGGCTTTACATGGCTATTTTTGCAATATCACAGTTGCTCGAAGAGCACACAAGTAATGTACAATAGCCAAGCAAGGTTTACGTGGCTATACTTATAAAATCTCACATAAGTCACAATACTGCTACACAAGTCCCCTATCGATATGCCAATCTATCTCAATGCTATCATTAGCTTAGCCATACATGAGCATAGTTTATCAATTACCAATTTTTCATGCCAATTGTCTCATGGTTTATTTTTTCCATGTTTAGTCATCATGTAGCACACATTTTACTCATGATATTCATCATAACACATAATTCTCAATTTCATTAAGATATCTCATGTTATACAATAAGACATAACTTCATCACTTGTTAAGTCTTACAAATCTCATATCACATGCTCAACTTAATCTCATAAATTGTTCACATAGCAAACTTGCCACATCACATGTTATACTATATCATTTTCACTTTGATTAGTGGAATTATCATGTTATAATCCTAGTTACTTCACTAATATGATTATAGTTCATTACAAGCATGGATTATATAACATAACTCAATTTTTGTAACACATAAGATATAAATTCACATTCAACATCTTTATTAAGTGAACACATAATAAAACTCATTTCAGTCAAATACTCATCATTATAAGTCTTAAAGTCCATGCAAAGTTGGTAGATAATAAAGGTTTAAAGTGGCTATCAAAATTATTAGAGTTTATAAGGAAAAACACAACATTTAGTTATCTGGAAGAGTTTATGGCCATGAGGTCCCTTAAAGGCCCTCACTATTCACAACCTTCGATAGACTCACGGCTGTGACACCCAAAAGAGTCATAGCTGTGAAGCCTGATTTCTATTAAATGTTCATTGCAAAAATTTACAAAATTTAACAGCAAAACTTGACTAATTCCACTCCAATTCACTTCTTAAACATTTTTAACTCAATGCATATGAATTCTAACACATTTTTACATAAATTACACATATTTCACCAAATTTCATCACAAATTGTAAAATTTCAGCAAAAAAACTAAAACTTAAATTAATCAGAAATTCATAAAAGGGAACACAAATTTGCCTATGCACATATTGTTCTAATAAAGCAAAATTGATTTAAACTCGTCATGCTTCAATTATTACCTTACCTTTGGCCTTTCTTTTCCTTGTTTCCTCTTCTTCTTCTTCTTTACCACAACCAAAGTAAAAAACACCACATACACACATAAGAACACACTTAGATGTAGAAATTAAATTAAAGTACAAATAATTAATTAGTTTTAGTCAGATTACCTTGCAAAGATTACTCAAAAGTTGTTTCTATAACTTGTATAAGAAAATGGCAAAAAAAGAACGTATGTTTTCTTTGTTTATGTTAATTGTAATTAGAATTAGGCTATTTATACCCTTTGGAACCAATGGCTAAGATTAACCACTTAAATCCAATCTAACAGTCCACATGGGTGCATAACCAAATTTCACTTACAGCCCTTATAAAAATTATTTTTATGCATTTATATCCTTAATTGCATAAAAATTCAAATTTTAATTATTGTTACAAAAAAATATTATTTATTTTAAAATCTCAAAAATATTCTTATTACTTCTTATGCATACATATACATAAATTATTTATTTTATTACTTATTCTAAGCCATATATGTGGGACATTATAAACTCACAATAGTTAAGCCCCCAAGAATGTTGTCAAGGAGTTCAAACTTCAAAAGTTTAAGGTTTCAAGAATTATGGAAAAGGGATGACAAAAATTGAGGAGTTGATGAAGATGAAGCAAGTTCAAGTTGGGGAATTGAAGTATGCTTGGAAAATCCAAAAATCACAATAGGAAAGAGATCATTAAGCTTTTGAAGGTCAAAGATTAGGGATTACAACAAAGGAAAACACAAAAATGAGGCTTGCGCAATTCTAAATTGGATTTCCTCTTTTATGACTCAATTGATTTAATATCTCTTATTGATGAATTGAGTGCTTATATGAATGAAAAATAAACATAAGAATGTCATAAATCATGTATAAGAAATAGTTAAAGAATTTAGGAGTGTATGGTTATTTTGATTGAGTTTTAAGATGAATTTTTGATAGAATAGCATAAGTTTTCGCATCTGATAGGGCTCATTGTTATGACCCTAAGGCCTCATAGCCATTAGTGAATTGTGAATCTTGTTATGACTTTTAAGGGCCACATGGCTGTGACCCTTATGACACACAGCAATAACCCCTTCTTAAGCTATTTTAAGTGCTTGATTTTCATAATTTAATAGTGTATTTTTAAGGCCGATGGTTTATACAACTTTTACACATATTAAATGAGTAATATCACATATAAAATGATGTAATTAGGGACTTTATATAAGAATATATGGAATGAATTATAATGAATAAAATAATAGAAAGCTTTATATGCCCTATGAACTCGTTCTATTATAGATATTCTCATCCATTATAGGGGATAGGAAATGGACTAATATAGGACACTTAATTGTCTCTATGGGGATTTAAAGGAAATCTATTAGAGTAAGAAATACAGTTTGTATGCATGTGTATGTATGAGTGCAGAGAATTATGCATATGTGTACGTATATGTAATATGTATTAAAGATATGATTTTAGAACTTTATTTGGTTGACTTCCACGATCCTATTGAATAGTAAGGACCATAATCAATTTCAAAAATTCATATAGATGTAAACAAACATATTAATGTTTAAGGAAATGTAATGACCAGGTATGACTAGGACTCAATCTTAACAAGTAAAAAGGGTAATACGTGTATAGATATATTATGGCAACATAGTGACACATGTAATGTAAAGTATAATGATGAAAGTTTAAGTATGAAAAGTACTTAGTAGGTGATATTTAAGTAATAAAATCAAAGAGTCTAAATGTGATAATGCCTAAATGTCAAATAGATTAATATAAAGAAAAAGACATAGCTTTGACGAATAGATACAAGAAATAACAATAAAAAATGGTTTAAGGATTTTGATAAGCCTATAGGTCTTATGACTATGAGCTTAGGTCCTACGACTGAGAGATTTTTACCTTACAGTCATGAGGTTTAGCTTTATAGGCATAAAACCTAATGGCCACATGACTGTAAACCTTAGGTCTCACAATTAGGTCTCTTTATAAAAAGTAACTATATGATTTAGGTTACATGAGATGGCTATGTTCAAATAATAGTATGACAGACATATATATATATATATATGTATATTGAACGGTGTTAATGAGGTAATAATGTATACATTACCAACTTTATACATATATTTGTATGTGTATATATTGTGAATTTTAAATACTAGTTATTAGTAAAGGAAGTGGTATAAACATGATAATTTTTGGTATGTATTATGAATGGAATAAAACCGTCAATTAGGAAATTAATGTACTACATGAAAGAGGAATGACAAAGTGATTTGAAATATGTTTATATATGATAGTATATGTATAATGTAGCGATATATGAAGTGTATTGGCATAAATGGTGAAAGAGACACCAAAAAGGTATCCTTCATGACACTTATGCATTTGTGCAAGTAAGATATAAAAATTGAACATGTAAATGAGTTACGAGATAATGATTGTCCTATATATGTGTATAGCCATAAGCTTGATCGTATGTAACTTAAAGAGCATATGACTTATTATGTGTGTTTATGTATATATATACATATACATATATACATATAGATATGTACACATACACATACACACATACATAATGCTTATGATAAATCTATCTAAAAGTGAAATGAACATTATATAGAAAGTACTTGATATGGTATATGAATGTGGATAAGTGCCTTTATGGCATTATAGACATGGATGAGATGTTTATGTGCATGAATATTGATTTATGCATTTGAGGATGTAATGACATGTATGATATTGTTAAAGTAATAAAAGAAGAATAAGAAGTATGAACCCATATTCTACGTGGGATGCCTAAATACCTGTCAAGATAGTTTAGCATGATGAATAAGGGACACTTGCAGATCTACCACCGTATTGTGCCTTCAAGTACCATAAATTTATACCTTCGAGTACCACAATTTTATACCTTTAGGTACTATTGAAACGACAGTTTAAAGGTATTGTCGTGCCCTTCTCATTATCCAGGCATTCAATTTATGTCTAGGAAAAAATAAGCCACTAATTAATTTAATTAAATCTAATTAATGGAAAAAAATAATATCATTATCCATAAAACTAAATGTTAATTGACAATGGCTTATACATGGTGAAAATACATAAGATGTAAATGCAAGGAATATAGATGCATGACATAGATTGCATGAATTGTTATCCACACACACACACACACATATATATATATATGCTCTTATATGTTTGTTGAATGAAAGTTGACATAATGTAACATGTCATATAATTGATATGATTCTACATTTATTAAAAGTAATGATAAAAGTGAAATGTTGTATGTAGAGATGACATTTATGTATGAGTGATATGAATCTTACTACATAATTATTTCTTTATTTATGTGATTTTTAATATTATTATGTGTATTATTGGTATAAGCTTATGACGGGTCATCTAAGTTAGGGTTGCACCATTGAGGATTTTGTTCTCTGCACGTTGGTTTTACCTCATGCAGGTTCAGTCCGGTTAAAGTTGAAAGAGAAGTTAAAGACTGCATCAAAGTCCATTAGAGGAGGATATTGTTATGTTGGAATTTTGTATCATGTATTGATTGTATCTTGTCATGTATATAAGTTATTATTGTACTTTATGATATAAACTCCATATATTTGGTATATTATGATATGTATAATGATGTTTTATGTATGTATATGAGGAAATGAGACATGGATGTTAACAAAACACCATGATATATATTCTGATGAGGATACATATTGTATGGTATAGATATTGAAATGGATTGTACATGTGAAACATTGTTAATGTGTATATTTATATGTTTTATAACTTATTTATAGTTTTGGATAGTGCATTTGAACAGCTATTATGCTGTCGAAATTTCATGCACCACGATCTTATATGGAAAAGTTACATATGTTATGAAAAATGAAGATTTTTAATTCACCTATTGAAATGTTTTATGTTATGCATGAATGATCTATGATATATTGTTTATATTATTTTGTAGCATCTCCTTGTTAAATTCTCTTAGGAATTGGATAAGAGATGTTATAGTTTGTTTCAAACTACTAATTTACTTTTAAAATTAATTTTAATTTCAAAATGCCCAATTATTAATTAAAAATAGTTAAAATACTTTTTTGCTTAAAATTTATAAAATAGTTTTAAGCATATTTTATAAAAGGGAAAAAGTTAAAATTTATTATTTAATTTTGTGAAATAGATAAAATCTATCCCTAAACTATTTTTTTTATTAAATTTGTCATTTCATTCAACAAAATTTTCAAAATTTGCCCTATACAAATGGAATGCTGACGTCAAATTTTAAAAATCAATTAAAATTTACCACGTCATATCCATATATCATTAAAAGTATAAAAATAATAAAATAATTTTATTACCCGTGTTGAATTTATTACTCATTCTTTAATTTAGATTTAGACCTATGGACAACCTTTACTCATCCTTATTTATAAAATTAAATATTAAATTAATTTAGAAATATTTATACTCCTATATTATATATAAAATAAATTTTTTATTTTATTTTACTAGGATGTAATATTTGTTTATAAATTAAGTGATGTTTTGAATTAATTATTAATTGTTATTAATTATAAATATATTAATAATTTCATTAATTTTTGTGTTAATAGGGTAATTATACAAATTTGGATATATTCGGTAATAGTAAACAGGTTTGCAGTGGGCATTGTTAGTGTAGAAATAATTTTAATCAAGTTTATAATAGGTTCAGGTATGATATTTTTCACAAATCTGACCAATTAAATTTATAAATAATCAAATTTAACTGATTAAATTTACGAATACTCAAACCCATTCTTAACTTGATTAAAATTATTTTTACACTATCCGTACCTATCACAAACCTATTTAATGTTATCGGAATAATACTCAAATCTATATAATTACCCGATTAACATAAAAAGAAATAATTAAATTATTAATATATTTATAGAATATATTTAAAATTAATAATTATTAATATATTACATAATTTTTAAACAAATACTATGTTCTAAAAAATATAATAACAATTAAATTTTATATATAAGATATGAGCATAGTTATTTTTAAATTAATTTAATCGTTAATTTTATAAATGAGTACGAGTATCATATGTGCAAAGGTCTAAATTTGAATTAAAAAATATATAATAAAATCAATTCAAGTAGTAAAAATGTATTTTTTATTTTTATATTTTTTTTAATGAGACACGGATATAACATGACGATTTTGATTTATTTTTTAAAATTTTTATCTGTTGTTGTTATGCTAACATTAGCATTTCATTGAGTATGAGTAAATTTTTATTGGATGAAATGATAAATTTGATTAAAAAAATAATTTAAAGATAAATTTTATCCATTTTGTAAAATTTGACTTTTTTCCTTAAATTTAAGTATTAATTTTTCTATAATCATAACATTTTTATATGATAATTTTATTAAGAATAATAACTATAATAATTATAAATTAAAAAAAAAAAACATTATTGTACTTCTTTATCTATATTAAATTAAATTTACCTACAAAAGTATTTTCTTTTGGCGACAATGTTTTTGGTTAATAATTTTTTAAATAAAAATACAATGTCAACTCAAATTATGATGTATTTTTCAATTTAAAATTTAAATTAAAAAAATGAACAATTAGCATCATGAATTATTTTAATTTTAATAATTTAAAAACTCTATTATAACAATATTAAAACTAATGATTTTTCATTTTTTTAAATTTTTATATATTTTTATGAATTTTTAAAAAGTTATTTTGACATGTATAAAATTAAATTATTAAAAAATATTAAATATTTTTTTATCATCCACTATGATTTTTATTAAAATTTTTTATTTTATTATATATTAATTTTAAAAATCTATTATATTTTTCAAGTTTTGAATAATTATTTTAGCATACGTTAAATTTAAAATGCAACAAGTTTATTGAAATAACATATGCATATATAACTATTTGTATTTTATATTAAAATAATTTGAAGTTCATTTTGCTAAAAAATTTAATTTAAATACTTAAAAATATAATAAAAAATTTAAAAATCAAAATATATAAAATTTAAAATTTAATAAAAAATCACAATATATATATATATATATATATGTGTGTGTGTGTGTATACATTGAAAAACTTTAGAAAATACTCTATGCTTGATGAAAATTAAAATATTTTTTAATTATTCTTAAAATATAAAAAATTAAAAAATTTAATATATAAAATATTATAAGGTATGAATAATGATACAAGTTATGAAAATAATAAAGTCTGCTCCTCCAATTGAGCTCTAAATTTAAATTAATCACCTAATAGTCTAATACTCTCAATTGCACCATTGGAGATCATAGCAAAATACAATGAAAATAAAATAAAGATCTCATAATTACCTTATTTGAACTCCAAACAAGAACAAAAGGTGTGAGTTTTGGAAGAATAGATTTGATTTAGTTATATATCTTTTTATTTTGAAAAAATTTTATTTAGGGTTCTTAAAAGTGTCATCTATAATAATATATGAATGTTAAAAGGTAAATAATGAATCAAATAAAAACAAATTTTTAATATAAATTAAATATTTTAGTACTGAAAAATGTCACCCTATGTTGTGCTTTTACACAATTTTTAATTTAATTTACAATTGTTAAATCTTTATCTAATAAAAAAAAAAAGAAAAATATAAACTGCTACTCAATTATGGTATTATTAATAAAATTAGTCATATTATGTTTTATTTTCTTTTTTTTGCATGACGTATTCGATTTTTTTGGTCGACTAATCTA